>QANZ01019878.1:0-26591 GCA_003254925.1 Chamaecrista fasciculata
TATTATTTGATCCCTTCTTTTTACTGAGTTAACGATTTAGTCCCTCATTTATTTTACATACATATTTGCGTGCTCGTTAGGGCACGCAAAGCCTCTAGTATTATTATATATGAAGAGAGTTTTAGAGTAAATATTTTTATATCTAAATTAACGGGGTTGGTGCAGGGGTATAATTTATCGAAAAAAAAGATAACGGGGTTGGTGAGGAAATTGAATCTTCTAAATTTAACTAGTCTAAAGTCTTGTGTGTTTAAGTAATTTTGATCGTTAGATTTTGTGTTTGTTGTTGAGATCACGCCACGTGACGATCTCATTTTATAAAGCATATCGTTTCATCAAATGAAACGGTGCGTTTTGGTGGTAGTTAACGAGACATGCCAATTACAAAGAACTTTAGAGGGCTTTGAATGCAGAGAATCCGGGTCTATCAGTGAGTGCTCCCATTTCAAAAAGAAAAAAAAGGTTATATTCTTCCCCTTTGACACTCCTCTATATAAGCACAATTTATGGCACATTTAGGAAATGAAAATAAATGAAAGAAGAGAAGTAAATGCACAATCTGATTCTCTAATCAATTAATCATAATTTTTCTATATATAATAAGCCCCATGAATGGGTACAATAAATATAAATATAAAATATTATATATATATGTGTGTATATATATCCATACACACTGACACAAATATATACATGGAGAGGATATATATGGGAGGGAGAGAGTGAGAGAGAGAAAGAGAAAGAGAAAGAGAAAGAGAAAGAGAGAGAGAGAGAGATTCATTGTGGACGTATGCGAGTACGTTCCTTTATGGTTTTGTTGTTTTTGCATAAGGTAAGCCTTGTCATTATCTGCTATTTAACTCCCCTTCTTCTTCTCCTCCTTTGTTTTTGATCTCTTCTTCTTTAAGCACACAAAAACTAAAAGCAGAGTAGAGAGAGAAAGAAAGTTTGTACGTGAGAAAATGGAGAAGAACAACAACAACAACAACAGTGGTAGTACTAGTAATACTACTAATACTAATACTAATACTCCAGTTCACTGTAAGATCTGCAACAAGTCCTTCAATAATGGAAAAGCCATGGGAGGTCACATGAGATCTCACTTCGCCAAACTTCCCTTACCTCCGAAATCCTCATCGTCGGACCATCCAACAACACAAAACTCTATGATCGCCGCCGCCAACGCCGCCGCCATCGCCGCCACTCGATCTCCGTCTTCATCATCTTCCTCCCGCACCGTCGTGGTGCCGAATCAAATCAAAGATTCTATTTCGGCGATCCGATCTCCGAATCGCGACGGCGACGAAGACGACCGAGGATCTGGATCGGACGAGTCGTACTCGACTCGAAGAAGAAGATCGAAGCGAACAACGACGAAACAGAGCTCGAAGTTCGATGCTCTATTTCCTGCAATAGAAGCAGCGAAGACGCTGGTGATGCTTTCAAAGGACAAATGGCCAGAAGAAAAAGAGGAAGAGATCGCGATGCTAAAGAAGAAGAAGAAGAAAGCAGAAAACGAGAAGGAAATATCAGAGATGAAGAAGAACCAGAAGAATCGATTCGAATGCGAAATGTGTGACAGAGTGTTTAGTTCTTACCAGGCACTAGGAGGACACAAGGCGAGCCATAAGAAGATTAATGAAGAAAACGACGTCGTGGAGTATGGTGAAGGCGAGATTGTAATTGATTTGGGAGGAGACGATGATGATGGAAATAATAATAATGGAAAGGGGGTTTTTGAATGTCGTCAGTGTTGTAAAGTGTTCGAGTCAGGGCAAGCGTTAGGGGGACATAGAAAGGCACATTTTCCAAATAACAAGAAATTAGGGGTCAATGTTAATGTCAATGTCGTCATTGATCTTAATTTACCTCCTCCTCCTGCGCATCCTGTGGAAGATCATGATCATAATCAACAAGAAGAAGAGGAGGTTAATCAAAATGTCCATGTTTAAGATCAGATAGATGCGTTAATTAATTCATAATTAACGTTCAGTTCATTAAGTTACTTCAGAGCTCGCTACATTCAGACTAGTCTCTAGCTAGCTATTTATGTTGCATCATTTTAGTTTCAAGTTTATTAGCAGGTCTTTCTTTCTGTTGTTGTTTTTTTTTTAGTTTATCTTTGTTTAGTTTCGAGCTTTCTGCATGGAGGTTGCTTCATATATAATATCAATAAAACTTGATTTAAACAATGAGTTTTTGAGTCTCTCATCGTAACTAGCTATAACGCAAGTCAAGTATTTACAGTTTTTCAATTAATTAAGTGTCTTTAGTGATTTTTGTTAAGAGTTTGAACAGTTTTGAATAATTATTTTAATCAATTTTTAACTGAAGAGCAATTAACTTTTTTTTTTAAAAAAAACAAACCAAACTAACAAATACTATATATATATATTAATATATATATATGTGTGTATACATTTATAATTCCTTGGAATTTTCCAATTAATTAGTTTTGTGTCATTATCTGCTTGAATGCAAGGTTGTCAAAATTAAGAGTTTAAGTAAACTAAAAAATAAGGTGTAAAATCGAATCGTAAACTCAAATTATAAAATCGTAAGAGATTACCTAAGTATAAATAATACAATTTTTATACCAGGAGTTTATCACTTAATTAATTTGAATGCATCAAAACATACTTATTTTATTATTTTTTTCATTTGCCATTATATATATAAATGTAGGTAAGGTAATTAATAGCATAAAAAATTATTTATAAGCATATAATTATTGAAGATTTGTCATATTTTAACAAAATATCTCATAAATTGTTTAGAAAATTGCTTTAAAATATTTTTCTTAAAATGTTTCATCTTATAGGAGTGATATTTAATATTTTTTTATTTTAAGAGAATGTAAATTCTCATAATAAAATCATAGGATGAATGTGATATAAAATCGTATATACATACTTTAAAAGTGAATTTATATACATAATTTATTTTTAAACCTTCAATCATCCATTTCTAACCACTACATTTATATTGTCTNTTTTTTATATTTTATGAATATTACAATCCGCATACTCAAACTTTGAGAACATTGAATATTTCATTTATTAGATGATTGATAAACTTTTTATTAAAAAAATATTATCATACATTAACTCATACATCAAGATGTAAAAATTGAGAACTTCAAAGGTTTTCTATTCACCATGCACCTTGAGGTTTACGTATACATTACTAGCATTTTTCTCACATGATGGAGTTAAGGTTGTTTAAAGTTAACCTAGTTTTAATAATTACTTAATCGGTAGTAGTCTTAGCTAGCTTAATATATAACCTGCTTGCATGTCTGCTTTTATTTGTTTATATTAAGTATGTTTTTTAATGGTTCTGATCATTGTGATTATTAAAACTTCTGATATAAAAGACAAAAATACACGTCATTATAAATTGTGGATCAAACAAATTGTTACTTTGGTTATCATTTGTCAAGGTTAACTTTGCATAAATGAATATTTCGACCCATTATATTATCTTCGAATTTTATTAATTATGGTAATAAAAGGAAAAGCTTTTGCTCATTATTGCCAACTATCCTTGTAAATAAACATGGGGATCGACCACTCCTCGCTACCTCACATTAATTAGTAAAGTTACAAGAAATTCGACTATTTATATTATCGCAATTTTTTATCAAATATTTTTAGAATATTAAAGTGTCAAAATGAATTGAGTTGACTCGAGTTTGTCTTGGCCTTCAATTTTAATATATGAATTATGAAGGCTGAATTTGGCAAGTTGGCTTTACAAAATAAGCTTGTTCATAAAATAATAATTTTAATATAGCAGCTGCACGCACAATATTATTTGACGATAAATTCTATAAAGCACTTGACCTCGAATTATTAATAGTATACCTTTTAAATTGAGCAACAAAATGTAACTATAAAAAAATAGGACAATGTGCAGCTGGTGAGATTATTTTCACATACTTAATCTTTAATTTCTCTTTTATTGTGCATAAATCAAATCCTATCTCTACATTCTCATAAATCCTAACTCTTATTTTCGTCATTTTCTTCCATTCTCGAACCCTAATTCTCATAAATTAAGAATTGAGTATGTGAAAATGGATCACCCGACTTTCACATTGTCCTAATTTCGTTAGTTTTAGATGACAAATACTTCATCGGCCCCTTTTTGTTAACAGGGCAAACTACAAGCCATTATTTATCACTTTTTAAACCACATGGCCTTTTATGTAAATGGGCCAAACCACAGAAACTTTATGTGTGTGTAATTTACTTTTTTTTTTTAAAAAAAAAGAGCTACACTAATATACTACTTAGTACTTACAACAAAAAAAAAGGGTTATTTCAGTTAAGAGATGGTAATATAGCAGGGTAGATTAGATAGTGTGGCAATTTTTAGATAGAAGAATAAATCTTGTTTTTTTTTTAAAGAAGAATAAATCTATTTAAATGTGAAATTTTAAAGCAGTGATAATTTACAAGGGTGACCTAACAAAAGATGATTTTTTTTTAGGAAAAATTAAAAGAATGTAAAATATTAAGAGCCAAAAGATGCTAAAAGTTGTATGGTATATGTAAAATGCAAGTGGACTTTAAGGTTGTAATTGCTAAAGATGCTAAGGATAAATCATAGTGGGTTTTAACTTCATATTAAAGTTTACTGGCCCAGTATTAGTATCGGTCCTTTTTTTCAAATACAATTTCTGTTGGAGATAAGTCATTTGACATTTCAACAAAACATTTTGTTATGGTGAAGAAGGAGGGCCAGAGCCCAAAACAGGAAAAAGAAAGAAAGAGATCAATTCCAACAAGAATTTCATTAGACATCTTATAGGAAGATACATTTTGATTTCTTAGTTTCTACTAATTCTTGATATAACTCGATAATAGTAAGAAAATTGTGTAAACTTTTATCACATATTTTTAATCTATACAATAATATAAACCTCAATTTATATGATACATAATATATTAAGTTGAAACAATTAAACTTTAAGGAAAGTAATACTATGTATGATGGTGTTGATATTTGATTCTCTTACAAGCTGAAATACTAAAATTTTAAAGTAGTAAATTTTTGAGATAAAGAATCACATTAGTTCAAAAACACAAAGAATCACATTAGTTCAAAAACACAAAGAAGAGGAGAGATTATTCACTTTTGAGATTTGACCCTGTTCACATTTTCGGTGATTGGAACTCCGATGAGGCTGGAATTTTATGGGCAAGTAGTTGACACATTATTCTTCATTTTGAACGGTGGAGATCAGTTTTGAAGGTCTGGAAGGTGGTATTTTTGGTTAAGAATCGGACTGCTTTTTTGGGCGTCCATGCACCATCGTGTTTCATCATTTTCAACGATCGGCCTCTCATCCGTTGTTCGATTGAGCTGATTTTTTGTGAGCATTTTCGTGACTCTCTGTTCTTCATTCTGAATAGTGGAGATTGCTTTTGGACGGTTAGAACGTTATCAATTTTGATTCTAATCACAACTTATCTCTCTTATTTAGCTCTAGCTCATTTTTGAGTTTGTTTGTGATTGAGCTATCATACTGATTCATTTTTGAGTTTATTATTTTTTAAGTAAAAATACAAAAAAATATAACAAATATGAATAATATATATAATAAAACTAATATAACTATATCAATATCCAAATTTAAGCATGATAAACTAGAAAATGGTAGCACTTACCTAGTTCACCGGTTGTGGGCTGCAAGAGCCAAGAGTCGAACAAGAACCTGCAAGAGCTTCATAGGGGGGCCCTGCGAAGAGTACTCCGACGCTCAAGTTAGTAAGAGAGTGATAGGAGAGTAAGAGAATTCTGGAGTGTAAAGAGTAGCTAACCTTGAACTGCTGAGATGGGCTCTATTTATAGAGCAGGGAGGAGAGAGGTGGTCAGCGCGCGGGGCGGACCACGTAGCCGGACACGATCTCCACCAACAAGGGTGATGGAGGCCGAGATTTGCGGAGCAAGGCAATCGTGGGTGATTGCGCGTAGACTCTCTAGGCGGGCGCCTAGAGACTGGAGATCGTGGGCATAACTGACGCCGTGACCCACGATCTCCCTCAGCGGAGTTTGCGGGACATAGCAGTTGTGGATGACTGCGCGTTGTCATGGAGGCGTGCGCCTTGAACCCCGAGGGCTCACGGCCGTCTCTGAATGTGCAGAGGGCACGTGATTGGCTCGCGTGCGCCGTGCAAGGCGTGGGGGGAAGAAGAGACCCGGTTCGAGGGCCGTTTAGGCGTACGCCCAAATAGTGATGTATCAAAGCATATTTCATCACTTTCCATTATTTAATATTTTAATCAATTTAAATATTTATTTCTCCAATTTCATTATTCCTTATACTATTGATAATATATAGAGAAAAAAATTGGCCAAAATTCTATTTTGGTGCCTAATGCTTACCTAAAGTTCTATGTTGGTCCTCAATAATTTTTTGACATTTTTTTCGGTCCTTAATATTTTTTAAAAGTTTTACAATTGGTCTCTAATTATTAAATCTGGTCATATTTTTCGATTCCATCTCAATCTTGAACATTAGGGACCCAAACAGAACTTTAAATAAATATTAGGGACTAAAATAAGATTTTGGCCAAACAAAATTTTCGGCCCCCCTAACCTAAAATCCTGCCTCCGCCCCTTGATTGTTGGTGATAGTAAATTTTATTTTCTGGACGAGGTCCCGTGGTTTTTATCCTTCGCATTTGAGGAGTTTTTGCTAGGGGTGAGCACGGGTTGGGTTGGGGCGGGTTGAGGGGAAATCCCAGCCCAACCCGCACATCAATCTACGGGTTGGGTTGGGTTGGGTTTTATGATTTTTAAAACTCAACCCGAACCAACCCAACCCGCAGAGTTGCGGGTTGGGTTGGGTTGAACCCGCGGGTTGAGTTTGTAATTTTTTTTTTATAATTTTCATTAAAAAAAATATTATTATAAATTTGTGGGTAGTGAATAAAAAAACTTGCACATAAAAAATGTTAAAAAACATAGATTTTATATATATAAATATAAATCAATTAAAATATATTCTATAAAATATGTAAATGTAATACATATATGTAATTATGTAAATTTTAAAATCAAAATATCTTATTTATAAAGAACTAATAGTATAAATACATAAGAAAACATACAAAATTTATATAAAAATATATAAATATTTATAAAAAATAAATTAAAAAATAAAAAAAATTATATGCGGGCTCGCGGGTTGGGTTGGGTTGAAAAACTCCAAACCCGCAACCCAACCCGCAAGTGTGCGGGTTGAGAATTTTAAACCCAAACCAACCCGCGAACCCGAACCAACCCAACCCATAGCTGCGGGTTGGGTTGGTTTCTGCGGGCTCGCGGGTTGGCGGGTTGGTTTGCTCACCCCTAGTTTTTGCCACGTTAAATAATTCTCGGCGTTCTTGTTTTTGTGCATTTTTATGTTGTGATTGTTGTTGTGTTTTTCCTCTTCATTGCTCCTATTACGTTCATTCTAGTGGATAAGAATTATTGATAGTGTTTTGTTTGCTTGACATTATTGTTATCTTCCCGACATATGGAACAATTAAGCTTGTGTTTAATTAGTACGGGCTCGGCCTGCAATGTTAGTCAAAAATATAATTATGTCTCATTTCTGTCTATTATCTCTAGCTTGACGGTATGAGATGGACATTATATATAGATGATACGGTTTGTAAGAAGCCATCTTTTTTTTGGTGGGAAGTAAGAAGCCATCTTTATTAGTACTGTATATTTGTTAAGACATATATTGATTAAATAATGTAGATATCACATTATAAATACATGAGTTGATTAGTGATTATTAGACTCAACTAATCCATTTAAAACCAGTAAACTACTTTGGTAGTGCTCAAAATAAAATTAGAATCGTACGTGTGCCATATATCACTTTTTGTACCTCTCTTTTCCTCACATTGTTAACTTCTCTCGCTATATATAATCCAAGCCAATCTAATGCACAACACACCCTTCACGTAATTTATAACCACAAACACAAAAGTCACAACATTATATAGATATATAACACAGGCTACACAAAAGGGTAGGTAGAAAACACTTGAAATTCCATTGAAACTAAAAAAAAAAAATAGAAAATCATGACTTTCTCTCCTATACCAATCCTCCCCACAATATCAAAAAAAGAAAAAACATTTCAATCATAATATTAACATCGATCTTTCATCTTAGGCTAGTTTTAAAGGATTATCTTCATCACCATTATAATCATCATTTGCAACACAAGAAGAAGGTGTTGTAGTAGTGGTTGTAATTGTGACATGATGATGAAGCAATTTCCTCTTAGGCTTGGCTTCTTGTAGCATCAAAAGTACATCTCTCATTGAAGGCCTATCTGCTGGGTTTCTACTAGTGCATAGCAATGAAATCCTAAGCATTTGAATCATCTCTTCCCTCACTGAAGAACATTCTGATCCTGCATTCTTGTCAAGAATCTCAGGAATCTCTGTTTTGTTCTTGATCTTACACCTTATCCAATCCACTATGCTATTTCCATCCCCAAATTCTGATGTGTCCACTGATCTTTTCCCTGTTAGAAGCTCCATTAGTACCACCCCATAGCTGTATATGTCACTCTTCTCATCAACTTGAAGAGTGTATGCATACTCTGCAAAACCAAACACATACACAAACTTGAGTACAGTGAAATAGGCTCTATTTTCTTACTTCATTCTGTATTAAAACTTAACAAAAATGTTAAGCTTTATAGAATTTTTTTAGTAAATTAACATTTTATTCTCTAGATTATATAAATATTGTCATTTTAGTCCTTAATTTATCTAAAAAAAATATTTGGTTTGTTCATAAAAAAATCATGATTCGTTGCAAAACACCATATATAGCTATATCTAAAAGAATGAAAATACAACAAATCATGAAATTTTTAGGAATTAAATTAATCAAATATTTTAAAATTTTAACAGGAAACTGTTAATTTAGCCCATAGATTATATGGGTAATGTTATTTTAGTTTTTACAATTTTCTATAATGATGACTTAAAAAGTCATGAATTTTTAAAAATTTAATTAGTTATTTTAATAAATCAAGGACTAAAATTAATAATAGTTATATAATCTCAAAACTAAAATATTAGTTTACTAAAAATTTAAAAACTAAATAACAATATATATAATCTAAGAGCTAAATTATAGTTTAGTCAAGTTTTTCAAAAAGATTAAATCCCCATCATGGAGGACATTGATGTGTGGTGGTGTACAGATGATGCCATAATAAGACAACATAGTTATTGTATGTTCCTTATCCTTTCCTTTCTTTGTTTGAAGCCTTTTGCTTTGATGAATTGGACTACTAGAGACTAAAGTCAACATCATCATAATTCCAATGGGGTTCTCAGAATTGACAATATTCTTAGTGGATCCCATATATATATATATATACTAGGGGCTTTGCGTGCCCTAACGGGCACGCAAATATGTATGTAAAATAAATAAGGGACTAAATTGTTAACTTAGTAAAGAAAAAGAGACCAAATAGTAAATTTTCTCTTATTTTTAATTTCATAGACTATAGTTTTAAACATGGACGACCAGAAAGGGGTGGAGCCATATAATATAAGATATATATACTAGTCGATCTTTTAAAGAGAGGAAAAAAGAAAGGAAAGCAGAAGAAGCAGGGTTGTGAAAGTGAAAAATAAAAAATAAATAAAGGAAAAGAGTCAAAATAGTCCTTCATGCCCAATATGTAATGCAATGAATGTTCACCGAAATTACTCTCTTCACAACGTTGAAAGTTCCCTGCGCCGTTATTGATCTTCAAACTTGTGTTCAGGTTTCACATTGGTACTATTATATCTCTCACCATATATTTTATTATTTCTTAAAAAATTATGTTCAATCTTCAAAGTTTTTCTTTTCTTGTTTTATTTGTATTGATCATTTTTATAGGAAAAACATACACATATTTTAACGGAGTTGAATTTAGTAAAAAAGATTTAATCCTCAAAATCGTTTAAGACACTATTAACTCAAATTCCAACAGCAAAATTTATCCAATTAAAAATTTATAACTAAATTATCAATTTAGTCTTACAATTATTAGAGCACTTTATTTTAATTTTTGTTTTTTCAAAATGTTTATTATGTTTCCTAAAAAATAATAATTTTTTATAATGTATTTTTTTAAAACAACTAAATTGTATATTGATAGTGTCTTCATTGAGTGAGTAAGTTGCAAAAAGTCATGTCATAAACAACAAGATTCTATATAATCTAAGAAGTGAAAGATCAATTTACTCTTTTTTTTTTTTGTACTTCTAAGATGAAATTTGATTGTAAAATTTCTAACAAATACTTTCTCAGATCGTAGGCTAGACTACAGAAATCAAGATCTACATTCCAATTTTAATTCAGATTTAATATTTTTTTTCTTTGTTGCTCAAGATATCCCCACTCGACAGACCAATGATTAATCCTTCGCGGATCTGAGCTTTATTTAAAGGTCTGTCACTGGTCAATTGATTGTTGCATACACAAGGCGGGATTCAAACCACTGACACTTGCTTAAGCAACTTAGTGAACTGACCACTAGACCAACAAAACTTGATTGATTTAATATTTTCATTTTAACTAAAAAATTTGAAATTTTAAAATTTAAAATGAAAGAGTAAAAAAGATTAGGAGATTTCAGGCTGACCTGGAGCAATGTAGCCATAGGATCCAGCAATGACAGACATAGATTCATCACTCTGAATCAACTTAGCCACTCCAAAATCTGCCACTCTGGCTTCCATCTCACCGTCCAATAATATATTACTCGGCTTCAGATCTCGGTGCACAATCACTGGATCACAGTCATGGTGAAGATAGCAAATCCCCTGTGCCACACCTAATGCTATCTTGTACCTCGTTAACCAATCAGAAACCAGATTATTATTATTATTTTCTTTATTTTTCGCATGCAATAAATCATCTAAATTCCCATTGGGCATATACTCATAAAGCAGCATCGTACACTCCCTGTTGCTGCAACACCCTAACAATCTCACTATGTTCCTGTGTCTCACGTTTCCCAATACTTCTACTTCCGCTAAAACCCCTCTCCGCCGTCGGATGATACTACTATTCTCCTTTTGCTTCCCCCATAGTTTTTTCACGGCTAGGATCTCGCCACCTGGCATCTCCGCTTTGTACACTGTTCCAGTGGATCCCATCCCTATGATTTTGTCAGACATCGATAAACACTCGATTACGTCCTCCGCCGTGAAGTTTAACCGCTGAAACGCCGTTAACTTCCACGGCCCGATTTCGCGGCGGCGATCTTCGCCGGAGGCATAGTTGGCGCGGAAACAGCGAGTTCCGGCGACCAGAGCGAAAAGGCCGATCCCGAACGCCGCCGCGACGATCCACACGATCGCGCCGGCGGTTTTTTTCGGCTTGTTGCGAAGCTCGATCTCGTTGTTTTCGGCGGCGATGGCGGCGTCCGACTCGGCGGCGCAGGGTTTTGCTATGACGCCGCCGCAGAGGCCGTCGTTGCCGGAGAACGACGACGGATGGAGATTCGGGAACGTTGAGCCCGACGAAGGAATCGGTCCGGTGAGGAGGTTATAACTGACATTGAAATTCTCGAGAGTCGTACAGTTGTTGAAATTCGACGGTATAGATCCGGTGAGGAAATTGTGAGAGAGATCAACGTCGGTGATGGAAGGAAGAACAGAGATCTCCCAAGGAATGATTCCGGTGAGTGAATTTCTACTCAGATTTAGTAAAATCAGCTTCTCGCAGTGTCCGATATCCCAAGGTATGCTTCCATTGAGAGAATTTCCATGCAATTCAATTCTGTAAATGTTCTCGCATCCGATGAAATCTGGAATTTCGCCGATGATTTTCGATGAACTCGCAGAGAATATTTGCAGATTCGAAGCGTTCCAGATGTTACTCGGTAATTTGCTCTCGAAGGAGTTTCCGGAGATGTTCAAGTACTGAATCTTGACGGCATTGCCGAAATCATCAGGAATTTGACCTACGAACTTGTTGTTGCTCATATCAACGTAGGTTAAATTCGGTAGAAAACCAAAACCAGAAGGAATCGAACCGTTGAGAAAGTTGTTTTGAATTCTAAGCCTCGTTAACGACGTACAGTTCACGAGTGATTCTGGAAGAGCACCATCAAAACTATTATGGAAGAGAATGAGCTTCACGAGCTTATTTCCATTGCAAACACCAAAAGGAATAGAACCTATGAGTGAGTTCGTGGACACATCGAGTCTCTGAAGCAAACCATTTTTTCCAAGTTTTTGTGGAAGAATCCCTGTAAGAGAATTGTTGAACAGATTCAATGTATCAAGATTCGGAAGTTCTCCAATTCCTTGTGGAATTTCACCGATCAGCTTGTTGTCCATCAAGCTCAAAATGTTAAGTTCTTTCAGCATTGTGATTTCCATAGGAATAGACCCAGTGAGTTCATTATCTGACAAATCAAGAGCCTTAAGTGCTTTCAAATTTCCCAAGCTTGATGGGATTTCACCAGTGAAGAGATTCCTGAACAGTAATAACGTCTCCAGCATGATCAAATTTCCCAGTTCAGGAATCACAGAGCCAGAAAGATTAGCAGAGGAGATATCCAAGTATGTAAGACTAGACAATGAAGCCAATTCCACTGGTAATCCTCCAGAAAACTGATTGTATCCAATTTCCAAGCGTTCTAGCTGTTGTAAGAAGCCTAATTGAGGTGGAATTGGACCTTCTAACAAATTTCCAGCCAAGTATAAGAACTTCAATCTTGTGAAACTGCCATAACCTGAAGGAATTCTGCCATTGAAGTAGCTCCCACCAAGATTTAGCTGCTCTAGAAACCTAAGCCTGATGAATTCTTGAGGTAAAGGGCCTATGAAGTTGTTGCTATAAGCATTGAAGAGTCTCAAGAACTTGAGCTTGGAAATCCCAGGTGGGAAAGTTGAGTTGAAAGAGTTGTGGCTGATGTCTAGAACCCTGAGTTCAGTGAGTTCAAAAATTGAAACTTGGAGAGTCCCACTGAAGTCATTTCCACTGAGATTCAAGTGGTTTAAGCTTGTCAAGTATCTTATATCAGGCGAGATTGTGCCTGAGAGGTTGCGATGAGAGAGATCAATGGAGGTGATTTGAGCAGTTTTTGAGTGGCATGTGATGCCTGACCATGAACACCAAAGTGGGTATTGAAAATTGGAGTTGGAGAATGCAGAGGAAGGATTCCAGTCATGGAGGGTATTGAGAGGGTCAATGAAGGAAGATTTCAGTGAAAGCAGAGAAATGAGCTGAAGTGGCAGAGCAGAAGAATAAGAAGAAGAAGAAGAAGAAGATAAAACCAAGTGTGTTTGGGAAGAAAAGAAGGAGAATGTAAGAAAGAGAAGAAGATGAAGAAGAAATGGTTTCATGGTTTTGGGGGTGTGATGGATGAGACTAGTAGTGAAAGTGAAGTGTTTAGAGAGGTAAATTTAAGGGAAGGAAGGTTTTGAATTTGATGATGATGATGAGAAAGAAGAAGGGAATTGCTTTTTTGGAGTGCTGGGAGCAGAGGGAGTTTCATGATGATAATTTTCTTCAGTGGGTTTTGTTGGTGGACATGAGAGAAATAAAGAGAGAGAAATGAAGTTCTATAACTTCATCTTTGATATCACTCTATACTCAGTACCACTACTAGTCTTTCTTTATTTGAAGCTCCAATTTAACCTCTCACTATCATCACTCTCCTAGTTATCTTTGTTTCTTTATTTCGTACCTGATCAGTATTTTCTACCTTTGTCTGATATAACATGTATACTTTTTAATTTTGTTGGAATTCTTTTCTTCCCCTTTTCTTTTTGCTCCCACTTTTCATCATTCCCTTGCTTCCCCTTTTCCTTTGGCTAACAAATTGATAAATATGTCCAATAGTGATCATGTCTCTCACAGGATCCGAGAAAGACATATCTCAAATTCCCACCATAACATTATTTAAAATAAACCCAGTTTCTTTTCCTTTATTTCTCTTTATTTTCTCTTCTTTTTGCATGTACAGAGTCACACACAGAGCGCCTTTAGTTTAGGGACATTCTTGTGTGAACTCTAGTATTTTTTTTCCTTTCAAAATGCATATATATATATATATATATATAGTAGCAAAAACACAAGAAATTATACATATACACAGTGTTCCAATGGACAATACTCAAGACTATTTTTTAAAAACAAGGTACAAACAATTCATATTAATTAGAATATCAATATAGAGTATTTTAAAAACAAGGTAAAAACAATACTCAAGACTTTACTCACTTAAGTCTTTGAAAGTCGTAGAAGCAATACAACTCACTCTCTCAATTTTATTTTTTAGAGACTAACTTACATGAGACAAAAGGTCTAAAATCTAATAGTTTCATGACTTTCAAAGACTAAAAAAATGTAAACTAAACTTTTAAAGATTAAATAGTTAATTCATATATCAATGTTTAGTGTTTACTTTAGTATGTATTGCAATATGCGCTTTTTAATTTATTCCCACTTTCCCTTTTATAGTATTTCAGGGCTGTACCTCTGTCTTTAGTTACATTCCTTGGTTCCATCCAGCATGGAGATTCAAGAGAGAACATTGTCCAAATCAGAGGCATGCATATATGGACCACAAAATATTCTTAAATGCTTCTACCAGCATGTCTGCAAAATTCCAATCAAACAATTATATTGATGAAGGCAGAATCCATTCACTCATACCCTTTAATAAATGAGAGGATTTTGGGGACCAAGTTTTGGTGATCATTATTCATTATTAGAACCATGTATTTTGGATTCAAAGAGGAAACAACCTTGCCAAACTTTTTTTAGTTACAATTCAAAAATATTCTCAAACCAGCCACTCCATGACAAGCAGAACAAAGCTCCAATTTTAATTTCTCAATCTTTTCTTTTGTCCTGTTTAAACTTTAACAGGTGGGCACAAAAAACATTACATATTTTTATATATGACTTTGAGACCAAAATGAAACATTTTGTCAATATCTAAGATCAATTTGAATATTTTGAAACATAAAGGATCAAAATGAACATTAAGACATACATTTAGGACCAAAATGATCCTTTAACAATTTTATTTTTTTTAAAAAAAGGAGATAATTAAATGGTTGTTCTCCCTCACTATATGATTGCTTAACTAGCTAATTAACTAATTAATAATATAATAAAAGGGGAATATACTTATATTTTGTCGCTTTTGGAGCACCGTTTTGACTTCACTAAAGCAATACTATGATGATGAGCAATATTTACTTTGTATCATTAATAAGAGTAAAGCTTCAAACACAATCATTCTCTCCCCATTTTCTTATTCAATCCTGCATACAGCCATCCAACATCTTTTGCTTCTTGAAAGTTCATGTCTCTCATTAATCTTTATTCTCTTTCTTATATTATTACTCTTATAATACCCATTGCCTTTATATATATAAACAGGATATCATGCTATTATTACTAGTTTTAATTTCTACTATTTACTTAAATAACTGATTAATTATTTGATGTAAGTTTATAGATCATTTCAAATTTTAAATTTAAATAATCATACATACTAATGATGAGTTTATTATAAATTGGAGGGAGTGAAAAAAGATAAATTGAAATCTAGGGTCAAAAATAGATTTAGAGATTAGGAAAGTAATTTGTGGGACGGGGTTTTGTTTGAATATATATATATATATATATATATATATATGATGGTATAGCAACGAGAACACATGAAAGCATGGATTTATCTAATAATCATTAGAACAGTAATTATGTCAAGCAAATTAATTGAAATCATTAGCTCAACTTCCTGAATCATGTCGTTTTAATTAATTAGCTAACTAGTTATATATAATTGTCACTAGAGTTGTTAAAAAATTTTGTTGGTAGAAATTTTTTTTTTTGATAATCTTCATGTCCCGAAAAGAATAATCTCTAGTTTGCTAGTATAGATACTATTTGATTCTTAAAAAGAAAGTTATATTTAATTACAATATAAATGTCATTAGTTTTTCAAAATTATAGCTTCAGCAAGATATTTTTTCTGCTGGAAGCTAAGCTAGACTACATACATATTAACCTTTTGTGTTGTATTAGGTTCGAAAAGTGAGGCATATATATATATATATATATATATATATAGGATTATAGGCATATTGCATCGATCAATAATTCATAGTGAAGAGAATTAGGAATAGGAGGTTTGAGAGGGACATAAGCGTAGATGAAGAAACCTATATAGCTACATGCATGCATGCACAAGCTTAGCTTTCGTCATGTTTTATGTGTAGTATAGGCCTCAGGCCATGTGGTTTATTCTTTCCTAACTCAATAATGCAGACATTTAATATATAATTCAATACATACTTAGTAGAAAAGACAAATATATAGGACTGATCGATCTATCATCAACGTACTTCTCATCCAATTTGTCTACTATTGCTAGCTCTGGCATAATCTCAACCACATTATAAATGAGAGCATTGTATTTAACCTGCAATTGATATTTTTAGAAATATCGATCATATATGCATTCATCATGCATGCGTACACATTATTAACAATACATTTTTATTGATATGAAATTATTATATTATATATATATTCTGCATTATTTAAACTAGAATAAAAGCTTTATTCATTATTTTTTTAAAAAAATTACAGTTTTACAATGTTCATGTTTAAAAAAATATATTCACATATAATATTGGTTGAATGCTCAAATTGGTCCTAAATGTACCCCTAAGCTAAGTTTATTTTGATCTTAAAATAGTTTCATATTAGTTTTGAATATTTCAATCGAGTTTCAACTTAGTCCTAAATTACTTAATGCAGTTATATCTCAATCATCTCAAGTTTGAATGTGATGAGTCCTGAGCTACGGGTTGCTTTTTGCGATTACTTTTTCTATCCAGTTGGTGCCTTCAACAAACAAAGTTAAACTGAATTCCGAAAGTGGGTCACTTGTTTCCGGTAATTGGTCATATCTCTTTCGTTTCAAGTTTGAATGCGACGAATTCACAATTACATGTTACTTAAGTCTAAACAATTCCTTTTTTGGCCTGGTTAAGGCTATTAGTAAATAAGGTGAAATTAGACTCGAAATTAGATTTGGGACCAAAAAGTAAAATAATTATGAAGAATTGGTCTCAAACTCACATTTAGGCCTAATTTGACTTCTTTTAATAATGGTTTCAAACTAGATAGAAAAAAATGAGTCATTAAGAGAAATTTATAGTTTTGTGATAATGATCATCTTTGTTTTTTTATTGTAAAATAAGCGGTAAGCGGCCTATTTTCGTGATTCAATTTGATTTTGTTTGTTGATAGCTCTAATTACATAAAAAAAAAAGTACTCGCAAAAGTAAGCTGTAGCTCTGGACTCGTCATATATGACCATATCAAAATAAAACTTGATGAAAATATTTAGGACTAATATGAAATTTCTAAAATATTTTTTTCTTCTTGATTATACTTATAAATTCCTCAACATTCCAAAATTAAATGTACAACATTCAAACTTCAATATTTAAACTAAACTCAGTAGATAATTATATATAAAACTTGAGTATTAGAGCCAATTAACATAAAATTATCTATGTGCTTTGTTCGTGTAGATTTCTCAAGAGTTCATTATGCAATATTTGCCGTTGAGCCATAGTTCCAAATCAAGTTGGTCTACCCCTGCAATTCAACAAGTTTAACAGTAGCTTATACATATAATTATTGTCAAAGCAAGCACATTTTTTGTAAATGCCTTTATTTGGCTATGAGAATCTAGCTCTTCTTGGTGGACAAAAATATTGTGAAGAAATTATGTATATAGATATAGAATATAATTAACTCGAGTCATGACACAAGAGCATTGTTTTTTAAGAGATATTTCATAATACCAAAAATTAAACAAACTCTTTTTACATTTTACATTGATTACCTTCATTTTTATTTAGGCATATTTTATTTTTACAATATAACATACATATACTCTATATTTTTTAGGGTAAATTACACTTTGGTATCCTGTGGTTTGGTCATATTTCACTTTGGTACCTCATGGTTTTAAAAGTGACATTTTGGTACCCTGTGGTATTCTCCATTTACATTTTGGTACTTTTTTGGAGCTATTTTGTAATTTTAACCATAAAATTTTTTTAAAAAATTACATATTGAACCCCAATATTTTTTGAAAATTACAAACTGGTCCCTAGATACATATTATCTAGGGAAAACTATATAAAAATTTTGGGACTGTTTTGCAATTTTATCTTTTATACTATATTTTTCAAAAATTATGTTTTGACCCCAAATTTTTTTATAGTTTTCATTTTAGTCCCTAAATAGTAAATAATATGCATCCGAGGACCTATTTGTAATTTTCTGAAAATATTGAGGGTCAATATGTAATTTTTGCAATATTTGTTATGGTTAAAATTATAAAATAGCTCCAAAAAGGTATCAAAGTGTTAATGGAGAATACCACAGGGTACCAAAGTGTCACTTTTTAAACCACAGGGTACCAAAGTGTCACTTTTTAAACCACAGGGTACCAAAGTGTCACTTTTTAAATCTTAGGGTACCAACGTGAAATATGACCAAACAACAAGGTACTAAAGTGAAATATGACCAAACTACAGGATACCAAAGTGTAATTTACCCTATTTTTTAATATAGATAATGGACACTTTATTTAAAACAGAAGTATTCACAATATCCAACATATTGAAAATGCAGTACACTAGGAAGCATGGACACTGACACGGACACGGGACACGACACTGACACGGACACGGCGACACGCTAGACTCTCAAAATTACGCGATACGACACGGCATATATTTATATATAAAAATAATTAAATATTCATAATTTTTAATGAAAAAATTTAAAAATTACAAGTTTTATTCATAATATATGTCATATGTATTATTATTTTCTCTTATATGTCATGTTAAAGTCACAAAAAATTGATTTATATTTTAAAATTTATGAATATGTGTCGTGTCAGTGTCGTACGGGTGTCGGACACCGACACGTGTCCGACACGGCGACACGCCCTCAAAATGAAGTGTCCTACACGCCCTCAAAAACAGCAAAATGGTCAAAAATTATAGTGTAGGACAAAATGGTCAAAAACAGCTAAAATAGTTTGATACTGTACGGATTACGGAGTTTGCGTTCAAAACTGCGAAAGCAATAGAAAGGAGCGGGAGAGGTGATGTGGCAAATACTGTTAAAGCAAGCACATAAACACTCTGTCCCTAAAATGATCCATATAATTTAAGGAGTTGTTTGGTATAAGATTGAAAAAATAATTATAGGATTATGAGCTCCGACGTAGACTAATCCCGCGTTTGGTACGCAGATAAAAAAAATTAGTTCCGAAAATTTTGTATTTTCAAGAATGTCTTAATCCCATGAAATGACCCAAATTTAATCCCACCCTAGGGGTGAGATTAGTCTAATCCTAGACATGAGATTATTTTTGCCCATTCAAAATGATTTTATTATCCCTAATTAATTTTCTCTAATTAATTTTTTCTCTACAAACCCTTGTCACTTTTCGTCTTTGTCACTAAGAATTATTTCAGTTATGTTTTGAGTAAGACTTTATTAGACAATTTTATTATGTTGAGAATTATAGACATTGTGTTATGAAATAGTATTTTCCTCGTGAATTTACTAATGTTATTTAAAAATTTTAATTATGATATAATTATTTTTTATGATATAGTATTTTTCTCATGAATTGTTTTGAATAATTTATACATTTGATAAGTTGAAAATAAAACGTCAAGGGCATATTTGAAAAAAAATATTAAACACTCCCAGGAATATCAAAGTTGAACCAAACACAAAATTGTAATATTCTTGGGAATATTGCAAAATAGTCATAGGATTATTTTACCTCATCCAAACAGATATTCTTATAATATTGAGAATCTAATTCCTGGGAATTACATTCCTAAGAATGTGATTCCCGTGAATAAAAAAATAATCTGTGTACCAAACGTCTCCTAAAGGCATTGTGGCAAATACAAAAGAAGTTTAAAAAATGCCAATTAACTCAGTTGGTAAGGAATCAACTCATAACTCACAAGGTCGTGAGCTCGAATCCCGTTGACAATGTGAGGCCCTTGTTGATAGACAATCTGTAAGTAACTCTGAAAGCGCTCATAGAACTTATAAGTATACTATGGCTTTAGTGAGCCTCCGAAGTCCAACTCAGTTAAATTTAAAAAGAAAACAATAAAAAATCAAAATAGAAAGAGAGTGAGACCCACCCAAATACGCGTTGGTGATAAGTTAAGTGAGTGGTAATGTGGGGACTACCACCCAATTTGTCTCCTTTATACCCTCCACACTCTCACTCATCTCTGCATCTCATCAGTTCCATTGTTTCACTACTCTTTTAAATTTTAATTGAACTTTTTTTTAAAGGTAAAATTATTAGTACCTCATGCAGTTATTTTTTTGGTCTAGCTTCACAATTTTTTTTGAATTATACCTTTAAAGTATGAGATCAATTTTAGTTATATTTTTCAATTTTTTTAAATCAAATATACCTACAATGTTTCACATTTGAGTCAATTGTACCCCTAAATACACCTCAATTTGAGGTACAATTGATACAAAAAAAGAAAAAATTGAGGGTACAATTGATACAACAAAGAAAAGATTGGGGGTACAATTGATACAACAAAGAAAAGATTGGGGATATAATTGACTAAAAAAAAACTTTGGAGGTATAATTGAAATTGACCCCATACTTTGGGAGTACACTTAACCAAAAGAAACTTTGAGAGTAGTATTAAAAATGACCACATACTTTTGGGGTACCAAAAGTAATTTTGCCTTTTTTAAAAAAGAAAAATCTAAAATTATTCATTTGGTCCTTATATTTTATTTCGAAGTTTTAATTTTAGTCCCTATAATTTTATTTTTTTAAAACAAATCAGTCTCTATACTTTATAATTCTTTAAAATTTTAAAAATAATTTATTATTCACTTAATTGTACAATAATTTATTATTTTTAAAAGCTTTTAAAAATAAATAAATATAATATTAATTCATTATATATACTAATTAATCTTAAAATTTAAATATTTTGGTATTAGACTTTAATATCATTGTCGGTTGTTTTTTTTTGTTAAACTTAAATCATGGGTATCCCCGTCTATCTGTGCAACGATCTAAGCGAAGGCTAATCTCATTCAGACCTCAGAGACGAAATAGTCAGAGTCCTCCCAACAATGTCGACTCTAGGGATCGCTAGACATTGTCCATTATTTTAGTTAGTTCTAAATAAATATTTAGGTGACAAATTTAAGTAGTTAAAATTAAAACTTAAACATTTACAAAGTATAAGAATTTAATTTTAAAAAATAAAACTATAGGGAATAAATTTGAAACTCGGATAAAATGAAAAGGTATTATTTTTTCCCTATAGTCTAATTAACGTAGTGGTGAGGGTGTTGATATATATATGTATATTGTAGGCAATATATAAGTATATATTTGTTTGTGAAATAATGAAAGTTTTTGGTTGGTTGCAGAATGAGGAAGCAGGGCATGCATTATGCATACGCATGACTCTCACCACAGTCTTCCTCGCGTGACTTTCTTGGCCCTACCATTACCATTATCATTCTTTTTTGGCTCAAGTGCAATTTTGGTCCCTTAACTTTTGCAAAGGTCTCAATTTGGTCCCCTAACTTTTTTTGTTGCAATTTTGATCCCTTAACTTTCAAAAAGGTCTCAATTTGGTCCCCTAACTTTTTTTGTTGCAATTTTGGTCCCTTAACTTTCGCAAAGGTCTCAATTTGGTCCCCTAACTTTCGCAAAGATCTCAATTTAGCCCCCTAACTTTTTTTGTTGCAATTTTGGTCTCCTAACTCTTGAAAACGTTTCACTATTGGTCCCAAGTGCACTTCCAAATGAAAACGTCTCCGCATAATGGTCCTTTTTTAATCCACTTCACCCATATTTGTCACGTCATCAGCCAACTCAGCCTGCCAGATCGGCACTAACGGCAGATAATGGATGGAAAAAGTGCACTTGTGACCAACAGTGAGACGCTTTCAAAAGTTAGGGGACCAAAATTGCAACAAAAAAAGTTAGGGGACCAAATTGAGACCTTTANAGGATATATGTTAAAGTTTATTTTGATTGGTCAAAGTGAGTTTTCAAACTTTAAAAATTATCTTTTAAATGAATTTTTATAGATTTCAAGATATGAAATATTCTACTAATTAATTAGAAGAAATCTTTAAATGTGTCCTAAAAACACATATTAGATAAATCCTAAGAACAATTAGAATTCCAATCAAATAATTAAACTTTTTGACTCTAATACTAATATATTATTGTCCGTACTTATTAACTTTCTAACTAGTTTGTAGCTATCTAGCTAGGAATGTGTTTGTTATGGGGAGAAGTATATTATAATATCTATATATTGTACGACCAAAATCACGTGTTGAATCACCAATTATTCATCCACAATTCCACACAGTTTATTCAGAAAAAAACAGTGACTTTCTTCAATTAGATAAACATGGAGCTATGTACCTCATCACAGAGAAAATCTAAAACTTGGGAATCATGGTATTTTTTTACTAAATTAGTAATATAGTCTCTACAAGATCATCGAATTAACAACTTAGTCTATAAATTATTGAAATATACGATTTATTCTTTGCAATATTGAATTGTATACTTATTATTAGTTCCTAAGAAAATGACTAATAAATATATATATATATATATATATATATTGATTATTTCAGAGATTAAACCGTACTTATTTCATTGCCAATTTGATAGTTTTTTAAACACCCAATTGTTAGTTAGGTCCTTCTAACATGTGCCCTAAGAGCATATGTTAAGGTTTCTTTTGATTGGTCAAGGGAGTTTTCAAACATTAAAAATTATTTTTTAAACGAATTTTCGTAGATTTCAAGATATAAGATGCTCTACTAACCAATCAGGAGAAACCTTAAAATATGCTCTAAGACACATGTTATATAAATCATTGTTAGTTTTACTCTATTTTTTTTCTTATTTTGAGATAAACTACAATGAAATAATAAATACATATCATGATGATAAGTCAATTATATTAAACAGTTACGTTAATTTAGGTTCAGATTTTAGATTAGTAGACATGGTTGCAAGTAGTTGTAACTTTTTGCAACTAGATGATTTGTTTGAAAATACAAGTGACGTCGAGAGATTTGTTGTTTTGTGTTTTGTTTCTGTGAATTGTGAATCAGTAATTATATGTATTAATTGGCTCTTACTGGCCGGTTACGTACTGACAAGTAATTATAACGATAATGTACGTAATATATTGTAATTAACACACTCGTCAGCCCATCACCTAACTAGCAATCACATGAAACAAATAAAATCTGACAAAAAACAAATCATTTTTCTTCCCCTTTTTTTTCAGAGACACACACACACACACAGTACTGTATGGACCAGAAATTTAATAACAAAAAAGCTGTCCCATGCATCTCAGAGTTTTAAATACTGGTCGATGATAATCATGATATATAGAATAATAGAAGTGTATATATATATGATGCATGCACATTAATTAGATAATTAGTTCCTATATAAGGACAAAATATAAGCATATGTTAATTAAAGTTACAAAAATTAGACAAAACGACACTTAGACTGCATGCAAGTCCAATTATATATAGTTGTGTACTCTTAAGTTTTGATTACACAAGTAGAGAGATTACAATTTGATTAATGAAACCATTACCCTTTTTCTTTTGAAGACTATGGATTAATTAAACCTTTTATTGAATATTACCTTAATTTTACTCTAAGATTGTCAGTCTTGATTCTTGACATGAATAATATAATTCATTTTGGATATAATAAGATGAATGTTTACAAAGTTAATCAGGTTAGATTGATATAATTGAACCAAAGAAGAAGAAGAAGAAAAGCAAACACAAAAAGGAAAGAAAAAGCAGCATGCCTGGTAGGCAAAATTAATATTTGAAAAAATATAGTGACTCAAAAATAAAGAACCAATCGCATGCAGGAACCTGATATATCAATGATATGTATATATTCAAAGAATAAAAAAGAATATTCTTTTTTGTTTTATTTTGAGGGATGTATTGTCAATTTGGAAGAGGAAAGCGAGGGATATATATGAGAAGGAAGAAAAGAATGGGTGCCAAAGCTGTAAAAGGAGAAAACATTAATTACAGCATGCAAAGAGAGAGAGATGAAATAGGTGTATGTATATACATATATAGAATGGTCCACAAATTAAAGGAATGAATATATAATGATGAAAGTTTTGAAGATATAATGCTGAAACAGGGAAGTTGGGTGGCAATGGAATAACATAAAAGTAAAGATTGGAAGAGATTGGGTCCACATTATACTCTTACTAACACAACCACTACTAACATTCCTTCTGCATGCACACCTATATATATATATATAACATTCTCTCTCTCTCTCTCTCTCTCTCTCTTTCTTTTCCTTTTGACTTCACTTCAAAGTTTTTCACCCCCTCTTTCCCTCTCATAATTTGTCTCACTAAAGGAATTGAAGTTATATAATATAATATAATTTTAATTTATATACTTAACTGTATAATGTTTATTGGCTATTTTTTTATATCTACCTTCAAATAGAAAGATAAGTGAGTATTTAAGTTGTGAGATCTTCCAATCCCATAATTGGTTTAGTTTTTTGGAATAACATTTTCTCATTATTCAAGTATATATCCAATTGGGATCAAGATATCATCCTACAAATTCAGTTATAATTGTGCACTATACACAGTGTTTGCACAAGACTAGAATANACAATAAAATTGAAATTTTTTATAATTTTTATTTTATTGTAATTGTAATTTTTTAATTCAAAATTATGGGAAGTTATTGAATCATATGTGTTACTTTCTCTCTTCCATCAATGCAATTAGCCAATTACCATGATTTACATTTATTTTTTGTTTTAACAATTTTTAATTAAATTATTTTTGATCAATCAGAAGAGTTCTCAGATATATACAATAGTATAGATATATACCTACCTATACTTGCATGATCAGTATGTATATAGTCGTTTGTCTCTAATTAGATGTGTGGTGTACGAACGTAGGTATGAGTTTGAATTTTTTTATGTTTGTTATAATTAGTGTTACAAAGAAAAGTGGAGAACAAAATGATGAGGGTTTGAAGAAGTGTGAAAGTATATATGCATGTGAGACCCTATAGCTTTTTCCATGAGTCAAGATTGATCAATCACACTTGATTTGTTTCATCTTAATTAGCTTCAAGAGTTTGTTTGTGTGTGTATATATATGTTACGCGTTTTTAAGTTTACATAACAATCTTTTTTCTTTGGAGAATTAAGTTATATATATGACAATTGATTTTCAGTCTATATATATATATATATTTTAAAAGTGATGCTTTATCTTAGATTAAACTCAAAATAATTTTAGTCAAAATAAGAAAACAATATATTTTGCCCATATATATTTGTTCTAATTAATTTAAACTCCCTAAAAATAATCAATGGAATTTGAATCTTGCAGAAATATATAGCTAGTTCCTCACAAATTTTATTAAGTAACAAACGTACAGTTTGAAATTCCCTCATCAATAATATTAATAATCCCTCAAATTCGAATATGAATTTGGTGTTGAAGGCATTCTCTCTCAATTTTCATACAGTGTTTCTGTATGTTTTGAAAGGGAAATTAAAATTAAAAAAAATATATTATATATATAAAATTAATGCATGCAGTTGCAAAATGGATTTTTAATTTGTTCAATATTACAAATATATATGATACAACCAACCTATGAGCTTTTTCAGCCACCACTTCCACCGACCCACCTCCCAAAGATAACAATTTAAAAAAGAAAAATAAAAGAAGAAAATTAAAGAGTATATATTGAAAAGGACTGATGAAATTAAAAAAAATCCTGTAGAGTTAACTAATAGAAACTAAACAAATTAAGGGGGAAAGAAATAAAAATGCTTAGTTCTTTGAATAAACATCGATTATCGTGAAAGCTTTTAAAAGTAAACCAACCTTTTCGGCAAATTACAAAAGCTAAAAAGGATGATTAATTAGGAGAGATTGATCTGTATTAATGACTCATTATTTTGATTTGAAACCTTCGCTGTAATTGGAGCTGTATGAGGGCTTAGGTTTTTAACTAACAAGAGCGAAATTTAAGATCAATTAAAGGTCCCACTTTTAATCCTTGTATATTTAAAAGAAAACAGTTGAAACCCCATTTTAGTCCTTTATGTATGGGTAAAATTTCACTTTGATCATACATTTATTTTATTTCCAAGTGCAGTGTGGTCTTTCTATATTTTTATGTTTTTCAATTTTTGGTTTCAAATCCAATTTCGTGAAGCCATTTAATTTTGCTTGTTGAACAGTACTCCAATTGAATAGAGAAATGATTGTTAAAAGTAATTCTTAGCAAGAAATATAATCACATTTAATAATTTAAAATCAAAGTGAAAAAATCATAAAAACAGAGTACCACTTTAAAATTATATATAGGGTAAATTACACTTTGGTACCCTGTGGTTTGAC
>QANZ01019886.1:0-46530 GCA_003254925.1 Chamaecrista fasciculata
AGAGCTGAGATATATTGAATGTCTTCTTCTCAAGCATTGGTCTCAAGCATTGGTCTCCCATGGATGGGTTGGAAAATGAGTTATTTTCCCAGTCATTTTATTTGTTTTTCAAAACGCAATATAGATCTCACATAGTATATGCAAAAGGTTAAAAGTTACCACTGGTAACAAATTCAAAGAAAGGACTTTTTCAACCTGATGAGCTGATGAAGTATTCCTGATGAAAGTGAATTATTATACGATTAGTCCCAAGCCATAAATCATGATCATAGTGCGATTTTTTACTTGCTATATAACAGATAACAGGCTATTGATTGGGGCTGTCAATTGGGGAGGAATCAAAGGATGGGTAATTTTTCTCTCGATTTGATGTGTATAGACAATTTGGGAGTTGACCCTTTGTGTTCCCCTTCATGTTTGCATCATGAAATTAGGTCTCTTCCCTGACATATACAACACATCACTGCTCCTGATAATACATGGCCAAAAACTTTGATTGTAATATCCACAAGTCTCTAAGGTCTCTTAAAATATTATAAAAAGGAATGCTTCTTCATTTTCAAGGTTCCATCTTCTTTATCTGATATGTCCTCAGGATTTTCTAGCTTTGACAGAAAAAGATAAAATTAGAGAAACTGTAGAAAGAATATATTTTCAAGGTTCCCACAAAAT
The DNA here is from genome assembly GCA_003254925.1 of Chamaecrista fasciculata. Lineage (NCBI taxonomy): Eukaryota > Viridiplantae > Streptophyta > Magnoliopsida > Fabales > Fabaceae > Chamaecrista > Chamaecrista fasciculata. The sequence continues at coordinate 673 of QANZ01019886.1, forward strand.
TATGGATCACATGCCACTAATAGAAGTTGTTGCTGTAAACAGGAAACAATTATTGCTGAATGATGTTTGCTCTAAATTTTGTTCATTTGGTGCAGACTGAGACTGAAGTGGAGGTTAAAGCTTTGATTGATGATCTTGGGCTTCGAGAAAAGCAACAATTTGGAAGGATCGTTTAGTTTCATGGACTAATAAACATCCAATATCATGCTATTGCATACTACTGAAGCTTTCTCTCATTTACCATCCAGGACAAGTTATAAATTATTTAGCTCTTACTATGATTACAATAATTAGGTGTTCAGAACTGCTGAAGTACCAATAGAATGGGAAGAGCACTATAAATAGGCACGTGTAATTTTAATGCCTTTACCAGTTTTGTAATAGCCTCTTTGATGAAAGAGCAAAAATTTTGATGAAATAGGTCAATTCTCCGAAGGTAATTAGAATGTTATATGTCCAGAAAGATGTGATGAAAAGGAAAAACCCGTGCGAACGCACGGGTCTCATACTAGTATATATATATATGTGTGTGTGTGTATATATTAAAGGAGAGTAGTACAATCACTGAAAGCTCCACTTATAATGGTCTCATGAGGATGAGTACTTATTTATTTGGTCCTAACAACCCCACCTTTGTCTCTGCCCCTATCAGCAATGTCCTTGTTGTAGGACCTACCCTTGGTTCATGGACTAAAAGTAACCCTAATCTTTTTCTCTTACATATATATTAATTTTTATTGGATTACTGTACGTCTTATAATTAATTACAATAAACACTTATTACATATATATACACAAGTATTTATATATATATAAACACTTATATATATATATATGGTATAAACTAAGGGTATCTACCGTCGGGAACAGTGGCTAATTCCTCTGTCGCAGGTCCTCCACTTAAGGGTAATCGGTTGGTCAGAGAATACTTTTCATACCCAAAGATGTGATTCAAACCCCCACCACTTGTTAAGGGATCAAGTGGGGAACCACTAAACCACACTCATGTGGTTAAAAAAAATTCCAAGTATATATATATTTATTGCTATCTATCCTTGATTTATAATTTATTGAGTAAATAAACAATTTAGTCCCTGGAAGGTCATCGAGCTGACAATTTGGTCTCTAAAAGATTAAAATACATAATTTAGTCCCTGAAAGATCAAAATAGTATACTACTTAATCCGTTTTATGGATTGAATAGTATATCATGATTATTTTAATCTTTCAAAAACTAAAGAGTGTACAATGCATTTTGATCTTTCAGGGACTAAATATGTATTTTAATCTTTTAAAGATTGAGTTGTCAGATGTAATCTTTTAGTGAGCAGATTGTTAGTTTACTCTAATTTATTTTAAGGGTGCATGATAGATTATATTTTTCCAAATTAAATCCGTTTAATAATTAATGTTTTGGTGTAAAAAGTAGGATTAATTAGATGGACTGTAATTACGTTGTAGCTAGGGCACAATAATATTATTAAGATTAAGGAGTGAAACAAACAAACATGTAGCATAAAAGATGGGATTTTTGGAGCAACGATGACCACGAAACCCTACTTTAACTATGCTTGGTGCATATTAAAAGAACCCCACGAAACTAGCTTGTCAAAACATGTTTAATTTCTTCCAAGATTATACACTAATTTCTCTGTACATAATATGGATAACGATGATGTATTGTACTGTTTAGTGTAGCAACACGCATATCACGACAAAGGGTGAAACATGCACTAGCAAGCTTAGTTATCAACCATTGGCAGAAATTTTGCTGGAAAAGAATTTTAATTAAGCAACTAATTCAACCTATACAAAATAATTAAAGTTAATAATAAATTAATGATGTACTCAATGATAGTAAACTATGTTAACGTACAAAATGTAACAAAAAAACTATTATGAAATATAAGTATATTTATTAGAAAGATTAAATTAAATTTATTGTAATTATATATTTAAAAGTAAAATTTATCTTTTAAAGACTCCATAATAGGTTGATTACTACTCAAGCATATTTTTTGTTAATATGCATACAAGAATTATTTAAATATGTAGTGATAATCATTGAACCAACTCCGATCCTCCTCCCCAATACTTGTGAAGTGAGAAATCACTCGTGTGAGAAGGCTCTTAGGATGAGATTTTAATATTCAAATTAGAATATTAAGGATTTTAATACATGTATGTCAAGAGTTGCTCAATATATAAGAATGTACGTTAAGAGACTAAGGTCATTATATAAATGAAGGTGATTGATTATAACGAATTTAGTATTGACACGTTTGATCCATCAATTGAAAGAAAATATATATGTGTTGGGCGGAAGCGCAATTCAAACAATAAATAAAGAAAGAGGAAATAGATAAACGAACACAAAACGTTAACGTTGTTCGGTGCATCAAGACCTACGACTCCACTGCAACAAATTTCATTATTTATAATTTTTGCACGATAAAAATTATAAAATCTCCTCAATACAATTTTTGAACGGAAAAATTAAAAATTTTCTCTCACAAATGACACATAACTATTCAAACCCCAATAGATTCTTTATGATTTCTACGTAAGTTGTGGTGTCTTATATAGTGAAAAAACTCTCTCTATTTATAGGCTTTCTCATCGCCCATTACTTGATTACTTCACAATATAGAGATTAATAACGTGATCGAATTACGAGACACAATTGAATTGGTCAATCAGTTATAATTATATATCCTATCTGTGTTTTATGTGAAACACTTGTAATACAGTAATAGTTAAGTTTTGATATATTAGGTAAAAGATGAAGGTATTTATGAGATGTAAAAGGAGTAAAGGAGACACTAAGGGTGCGTTTGGACGTGCCTTTTTGTTGCCTTTATCTTTTTTTATCTCCCAGTACTCCTTTAATACTAGAGCTACAGTTAAAAATTTATTTGTTTTATAGTTATCTCCCCCTCCTTTATTTTCCTCCTTTATCCCTCCTTTATCTTTCATTTATCTTCTTGAATTACTAACATATCCCTACTCAACTACCTATAATTACCTACTCTTTACTATAAAATAATAAAATACTCAAAGGACACATTTGTAATTTGCATATTAAAATATTCTTATTTATTACTCTTACAACTTTCTCTTTCCAATCATCTTTTTTTAAAATATTTTTATTTATTATTCTTACAATTTTCTATTTTCAATCATTTTTTTTACTATTTTCTTTTTTTTTCTCTCTCTCTCTCACACACACACTCCACACACTCTCAAATTTGTGTGTATATATAAAATATAATAATATATTCTATTTTATAGAAATATTATATTATATTATATTATATATATAATTTATATTAATTTGCTTAAAAAATAATTTTAGTCCTTGAAATTATACCAACTCAATAAGTCAATACTTGAGTCATCAAAATAATTTTTGATATATTGGTATTCCTTCATCTATTTTTTCAATTATATTAATAATATGTTTTAGCGTCAAATTTTAAAATAAAATAATTCAGTCAATGTTATTTACATTTTGATCCATGAGATAAAATATATAATCAATACTCCAAAAAATGGCTCTATTTACATTTTGGGAACGTGTCAAGTGTGGATAACGGCTCTATTTTTTGTTGAACATAGCATAATCTCTACTAAGTAGCTGAGTGATGTTTGAGCAACGAAAAAATGGAAAAGGCATGAATTCGAATCTTAGAGGCATTTTGCAAATAATATTTTTTTTGTTCACATGTCACACCTTGTTGTTTTGTATAATTTATTGTCTACTATTTTGGCATAGGTAATATTTTTTGTTGTCTCATTTGACAATAAAAATTACAGTTCAGTCCAACTTATTAATAATATTTTTTCAGTATAATCAACTCTAAAAAATATACATTATGGTCCCTCCTGCAGTATATATGGGTAATATTTCTGGTGGTGTAAAAATTTATAAGCATATTTCAAAAGGAAAAAACTTATATCAAATTCCTTATATCCTTACTATCAAGTTCATCCAATCACAAGTTTTAATTACATTCTCTCTCTTCAATGATTGGTCATGCAAAAAGTGGTGTTTAATATTCTCTTTCTATCATGATTGGTCATGTATAAAATTTTTGTCACGTGTCAAATGTCGATTGGAGAACTTGATAGCAAGGATATAAATAACTTGATATAAGTTTTTCTCTATGAAGCATGGACACGGACACGAGACACGACACGGACACGGACACGAATACAGCGACACACCAAACTTTTAAAATTATGCGACACGACACGACATATATTTATATATAAAAATAATTAAATATTCATAATTTTTAATGAAAAATTTAAAAATTACAATTTTTATTCATAATATATGTCATATCTATTATTATTTTATTTTGTCTGTCATGTTAAAGTTATAAAAAATTGATTTATATTCTAAAATTTATGAATATGTGTCGTGTCGATGTCGTACGAGTGTCGGACACTGACACGTGTCAGACACGGCGACACGCCCTCAAAATGAAGTGTCCATGCTTCCTAGGTTTTGCCCATTTCAAAAATAGTAATGAGAAAAAATATATAATTATTCCTAACTTGGTTACAGTTTGGTCTCTACTTTAACACATATACGAGTAATTTTTTTGTGGTGAAAAAAATAAAAAAAAAATCAATATAAGACAAATTATAATTCTCGAATCTCAAAACTTTCCAGTTTGGTCACTCTTCCCGTATATATATGGATAATATTTTTTGTACTATACACTATTGAGAAAAAAATGTATAATTCATATAGAAATATATACATATTGGTCCATCATTCAGTATAGCACTGTCAAAACGGGCTTAGGCCCGCGGGCCGGCCCGGCCCGCCCGCTAAATGGGCGGGCTTGGGCTTAAAAAATTTGGCCCGTTTAAAAACGGGCCTAAACGGCCCGGCCCGTTTAGCCCGTGGCCCGTAACGGGCCGGGGCGGTTAGGCCCGTTTACATTTTTTTAAGAAAATTTGCGTGTAAAAATGTTTAGGCCCGCGGGCCGGCCTGGCCCGCCCGCTAAATGGGCGGGATTGGGTTTAAAAAATTTGGCCCGTTTAAAAACGGGCCTAAACGGCCCGGCCCGTTTAGCCCGTGGCCCGTAACGGGCCGGGCCGGCCCGTTTAACAGTGCTAATTCAGTATATATATGTCTAATATTTTTGGTTCTGCAACTACTGAAGAACAAAATTTAGAAAAATACATAATTCATACCCCAGAAAATATACATTTTGGTCCCTCCTCTATAATCTAGTCTCAAAAAATTTACAATTCAGTACTCAAAAATTACATTTTGGTCCCACATTCACACCTTCATCCTCCTTTACCATATCACTCCAAAAATCTCCTTTATTAACTTCTCCTTTAGCACAAATTTCGAGGCAATCATTACATCATACCACTTTATTAACGCCAAAACAAACACAAAAAAAAAAAACACTCATTTATTCTCCTTTATTTTTACCATTTTTACCCCTATACAAATTTAAAATACCAATACAATTATTTCAACTCACCACAATCATTAGATACTCTTTAAAATAATTTCACATCATAATTCTTCCTTTATCTCTCATTTTCTCAAACAACATTTACTAAAAACCTCCTTTATAACACAAATCCTTTACCTCTCCTTTATTACCTCCCCTTTCCTTTATCCTCTTTTAATTTAACTTCTCAATCCAAACGCACCGGTGTAGGTCATCTATTAGTAATTACTTAGTGTGAGCCCTAATCATGTCTAATGTCTTCATGCCTAAATGAAAGATATATAGTTGCTCGTCCAAATTATTCTTTTTTTACTAATTAAATTGAAGACTTTTTTTTTTCATATTTTTGTATATAAATCACTAATTTATTAATGTAATGAGTCATGAAAAGTATGTCTATTATAATAACTTCTGATCCATGTCTACTTGATTTTTATATAAAAAAAAATATACAAAAAACGTCCTTTTTCTTTTTTGACAAAGACATGCTTTTAGGTATATAAAAAAAACCCCTCTTTGGAAAAAGTAAAAATTTTTACCTTCAAAAAGAAAGAAGACATAGTATTTTTCTTTAGCTTTTTGTTTAATGGCAAAAGACCCTTTTTTGCCGTTAATGTTTGCGGTGATTTTCAGTTATATCTTTAACGTTTCATTTGTGTCAGTTGTGCCCCCAATGTGAAATGATAGTTTCAATTATGCCCCCAATTTTACTTGTGTGTCAATTTTGTGTTATGAATTGAATATGTGGCAAGATGACTGGATAAATAAAACATCATTGATTTATTTTTTATCCTCCATGGCATTTCCTACGTGGATTTACATTCTCTAAACAAAAAAATTACTACCCTAAAATTTTTTTGACATCTTCATTTTTATCTTCGCAAGCCTTATACCACGTAGGAAATGCGATGGTGGATAAAAGTTAAATCAATGATGTTTTATTTATCCAGTCATTTTGCCACATATTCAATTTAGAACAAAAAATTGACACATCAACATTGAGTCAAAATTGGGGGCATAATTGAAATTAACGTTTCACATTGGGGGCACAACTGATACAAATGAATCGTTAGAGGCATAACTGAAAATCACCGCAAACGTTAGGGGTACGAAAGAGTCTTTTTCTTTGTTTAAAATATATCAAAAAGTCTTTGAAAAAATTACAACATATATATGTCCCCTTAAAACACAACTTAATTACAATTTTAGTACCTAAATTTTGAAATATAACATTATACATCCTCCCGAATTATCACATAAAGTAATAACATTACACATATATATAAACTTTTGAGTAAACTAACAATTTGGTCCCTTAAAAAATATTATCGAGTTGACAACTCAGTTCTTGAAAGATTAAAATACACATTTATCCCATGAAAAATTAAAACGGTATACTGATTAGTCCATAAAAAACTAATAAGTATACCATTTTGATTTTTCAAGGATTAAACTGTTCATTTTGATCTTTCAGGGACTGAATTGTCAACTCAGTCATCTTTTAGAGACCAAATTGTTAGTTTATTCTAAAGTTTAAACTTGCTAACATATATCTACACATTCATTTTCTAATGTCCATGTAGTTTCCTTCCTCCTCTCTTTATCTTTTTAAAGAGACTAATCAATTATCCAAAGCAAAAGGATCAGTCTTGATGGATGCATGTATCTGCCTAACATATCTGCGTTGTGGCCATAGTCCCATATATATGGTTCACACTTTTGATTTGATTTAGACGATTGGAAGTTAAAACAGTGTTATATAATGATTTGCCCCATACTATTTTGTGGCCTTGCATATAGCTTCACCAATAATAGAGTAATCAAATCTTGGTACTTCAAATTTGGGTCTCTGCTTTGAGGATTGAAAGCAACCTCACGTTTCTCAAATTGCAGGCAGAGGATGATTTATCGAATGTTCTCAGCAGCAAGCATCCAATGCACAGAATTTCTGGGTAGATAATAAATTTTGCAGTTTACGTGCTCGATGAAATGCCCCTTCAATTCTCTATGACTAGTCTTGTTAATTTATACATATGTGGTATATCTTCTTTCAAAAGGGACAGTGAGTGGCCCATAATATATACATATGTCAAAACTACATTTTGGTCTTCTAATTATAGAATGAATTCTATTGTCAAACTTTTTTATTTTGTTTTAGTCTTCAAACTTTTTCATTTATTCCACATTAGTCCAAAATAAGATTCGGTTTGATTTTTCTTGTTATCTCTAACTTGAACAGTTGAGATGGAGGATTTTACTCTTAAAAGGGTCATAATAAGTGAGTTAGCAGAGGAAAAGAAAAGCCTTTTTTTTCTTAGTACTACAAATTTATCTCTAATGTGTGACTAAGAAATAAGATTATTGTTTTCTCTACCAACTCATTTATTAGGATAACGGCAGAAATCATCCATATCATATGTCTAGGTCATAGATAACGGCATAAATCAAATAGAAACACATTTTGAACTATCGGTGAAACAAATGAAAAATTTTGAGGACCAAAGTGAAATTCACCCTTTAGTTCTATGACGAAAATAAGGTTTTGACACACACACGCACATATATATATATATATATATATGTCAGTGTGTGTGTTTATGTAACTATCTTTTCTTAGGATGCTGACATGGTTGCTTATCTTGATCTGTCAGTCTATCTGGTGACTTTATAGTTTTAACAAAACCAGGACCATACAATATTGATCTCTCTAATTCGACCCTTTAATTTTTAGCAAATATTATGAATGAAGATGACCTCACTTAATAGAAGGTGGCTATGAATTAAATAAATTAACAATGTGTTTGTTGGTGCATTTTGAAACTAGTGGTTGCCAAGGACTCTGCTATGACAACTTGTACAAGTGTATCAGGATTCCTTTTTTTCTTTTAGAATCAAATTCAGTGTTGAGTACTGCAAAGATCTTAATAACATATACTTAAATTTCCTTTGGGGACCATTAAGTTATATATATGCCTCAGAATTAAAGGAAAATTTGACTTAAATCATATGATCTTAATAATGAAACCGTTAAGCTTCACTAGGTTCAAGTACTATTGGTAGCTAGGCTATATATTTATGGTTTTAATGCAAGTAGGTCTTAATTTGGTGATGTCCCTTTTGGTTCATATGCTACACACACGTGTGTGTGTGTCCACACAAAAACTGTTGTGACCACTACCTCCGACAGCTACATATGGAGACTGTGTTTTAATGGGCCAAATGATCTATTTGCCTAACGCTAATATCTAGAAAGGAAATCAAAGATGTTTTATAACCAAGTTTTCTGTTTGCATGTGTATAGTTCTTTTGCAGTGGAGAAAAAAAAGTCATACCCACCATAGTTCTTTGCTCCTTTGGTGGGACTTCATGTGTGATACATGCTACTTCTATATGATGACACTTTTGAAAAGTTTGATTTTTATTTTTATTTTTTAAAAAAAACATATTAAGCACCTGTTTTTATAGTACATCTGTTATATGTATCCTAAAGTGTGAATTATCTCATATGTATATACATAGGTTTCGCGGAAAGGGTTCATATTTAGTGCTCGACAATACTTCAAACAGAATTTCCTTTTAGAAAATACTTGTAGGCTAAAGAAATATACATATCTTCTATTTGAACTGCCAGTGGTTGGGAATTGAAATATTACCCACTGAGAGGGTTATTATGATGCAAAAGTTTAGACTTATAGGAGCTATATACCTTACCTAACCATGGTAAATTTATCCAATTCCAAAGAGATTACTTGCAAATAATTACTTTAGACTTTATTAGAGTGACTTCCAAGCTCTCAAAATGATGGTGGGATCTACATAATAATTACACTCTAAGGCCAGCTAGCTAGTATTACAGCCTCATGAGAATAATTGGGATCCATAGATAATTCTTCCTTCTTAAAACCCAATTCCCTCTCAAAAACTGATAGAAAGATATAGAATCCAAGGAAATACAGTTCTTTGTCTCTCCCCCACCCTAAAACAAACCTCTGGCTAATGCAAGGTTAGTTATTAATACAGGATTGGTCTGAATAGTAAGTAGCTCGATCGGTATCACTTAAGTAAGATTTTAAATTTGAGACCTTATGAATGTAATTATTTTTATTGGAAGACTCTCTCATCGTAGCAAGTGCTCAACATGGGTTGAGTCTACATTAGCCGAAACAAAGCCCCAAACATCACATAGACAACCAACAAAAAAAAAACTCTGGGTTTTCACTTTTCACAGAATTAAAAATATTATAAAAGGCATTGTATAGTATACCCCACTGCCTTCTCTATTACAAATGCACAAATTCATATCATGTGGGTCTCACCCATAAACCTCCAAATCTCATCCATCATATAAAATTATGGCCGGAGAGTGTTATTTATTATATTTATAAACTGATCTTCTCATAACATCCTAGCTCCCACTACACTCAATCATTTCAAAACCCTTTGATTCCTTTGCATCCTTAAAAGCTCTTCTTAGTCTTGAGTATTGCTATCCCCTACTTCACTCGTAATAATAACTCCTTCAACTTCTCTTGCAAGACTTCCAAATTAAACATGTCCATAGCAGGGGCCATTATAGACTCTGAAAAATCCTACAAAAAGCCCTACCACTCCAGAAATGATTCAACAGGTGAGCTTGATGTGTTTGAAGCTGCAAGGTATTTTTCAGGGTACAATGAAGTTGTTGGATACAATAATGGCTCAGGTTTTACTCAGAAGATGATCATGAGAGAAGATCAGAGACATGGACAACACAGAGCTGGAAGAATCAGCTTAGACATGCCCATGAGAAGCTTACTTCCTCACCAGTTTCATCATGGGGAGAAGCAACATGTGAATGTGAAGGAGAAGAAGAAACACAAGCAGCCAAACTCTCCAGGTGGCAGACTAGCCAGCTTCTTGAATTCTCTCTTCAGTAGTCAATCAGCATCCAAGAAGAAGAAATCAAAATCCACCACAACACATAATTCTATGAAGGATAATGAAGATCATGAGAGTCCAGGTGGAAGAAAATGGAGGAGAAGCAGCATTAGCCATTTCAGAAGATCAAGCACATCAGATAATTCAAAGTCCAATATCATATACTCTTCATTGAGTTCTGGGTTTAGAACACCTCCATATATTAATGTTCAAACCCCCACAAAGAGCTGCAAGGAATTCAGAACCTTAATCTCATCATCAGACCACAAGCAGCAAAAGTACAACACAAATGGACATGTGAATAACTCAACTTCTTCTTCACTGCAGAATGAGAAGAAAAAGAGAGAGCCAGAAAGCTTTTTGGATGAGAGTCACAAATATTATTGTAGAAATGGGTTGCCTGAGAAAGATAAATACTCACTAGAGGAGAAGGAGTTCAGAAAGTTTGATAATAATAATGAGGTGGATGATGATGGTGCAGATAGTGATTCAAGCTCTGATCTGTTTGAATTACAAAACTATGACTTGGGTTACTACCCAAGTGGTCTTCCTGTTTATGAGACCACCAACATGGATAATATCAAGAGAGGAGCACCAATTTCCATTAATTAATTAATGGTCCTCTGTGATATACTGCTTTTTTTGTTTTGTTATGTTTTTTTTTTCCTTTTTAAGCTTAACTAGTTCTGGTTCTTGTTGAAGATTGTTGTTATTAGAAGCTTTGAAAAAGATTGGTATTGCATGTTTCCCTCTGATATTCTTTTTCATCTGCGTTTGCTAGCTATTTTATCTGTATATACAGTAGGGATTGTTTGCTTGTCTTATCTTTGATCTGCTTTATTTTATTCTTTAATTTTGCTTTTGGACACACTTGTTTAAGAGTGCAAAAGCAAAAATGATGTCCACCATTGATGGGTTCATCAGATAATTTGTGCCGTGATTTTAGTTTTCCCACAAGAATAATGTTGAAGAATCAACAAGGCATCACAGCTCATGCATTGACTTTAGAGATGGAACAATTATATAGAAAACCCATTGATGAATGCCTTTTTTTTTGTTCCCAAAGCTTTCTTCTATCAGAGATAATCTTGTTCGAGATACACTATCAGGTACTAAATATGAGCATTTCTCTAGATCGCACCAATTCGAAGCTAGATTCACTACCTTGTTTCATTACTATAATTATGATGATGATTATCTAATATATATACCTTTATATCTAAGGAATGAGACTAAAATTCAGATAGCTAGATGTGTCTAATAGATATATATATGAAATCTGACATATATAATTTTTTATCCTTGTCATGATTATTAATGATGAATGAGTCTAATTAAGAGCTTTTTTGTTTTTTTATATTTGAAAGTTTTGGGGTTGAGTCTTGCAATTCTTAAAAGTTAAATGAGAGAATCTAGTAGAGGCTCTAATTTCTGCTTGATTGTTCCTGTATTTACACTAATCACACCAGTAGTCTGGTGAAAGGTGGTTGAAAACTTGAAATTAGGGTTATGGAGTGACTTGAAAAGAAAGCAATTGGTGATTATGTTCTTATTGCTTGTGTGTCCTATAACACAAAAAAATGTATATATTTATATATGATGTGACCTTTTCTATGTTTCGTGCAAAAACAGTGAGATAGATCACTGCATGTTACTGGAGATAGAATATGGTGGATCAACTGACATCTCTGAGGAATCAGTGAAGAAGTCCGTACATATATATATACATGTTCATGCTTATTCATAGTTTCTTTCATATCTATTCATATAACTCAATAATTAGGGGCTGTTATATATATATATCATCTGTCCTATCAAATGATCTGCATAGAAAGTCAAGCAATATAATTGGCCATTTTATATATATATATATATGTGTGTGTGTGCGCGCATTGTTTTGGTGTTAGAGACAGTATCCAGACAAGCATGCAGTCATACAGAATATATATGAAGGGATATATATATGAGACACACCTTTTCAAGTGGTATTATATTATTATTCTTTAAATTTATATCGAATCAATGAATTAGTCTTTGAATAATCAAAATATATGATTTGATTCTTGAATTATTACAATTGTCAACGATTTAGTCCTTAGTGACAATTTGATCCCTTAATTTAAAGTTATTTTGTATTGTTTGTATGTCTTTGAATTTATATTAAATTAATATTTTTTTTTCTAAATTTTATAAAAGGACTAAATCATCGGTAATTTTAATAATTTAAAGACTGAGTCATATAATATTTTTATTATTCATAAACTAATTGGTTAACTTAAATTCAAGGGCCAATAGTAAGTTTTCTCTACATTATTTGTGTGTGTGAATTAAAAGCAATAGAGATGTTAAAAGTGGATGCATTTTCTTGCTGCTTGAAAGCTTAATTACTTACTGTGAGAGGGAAGATGATGGCCTAGCTAGCTAGATGGATATATAGCCTTTTGAAAGAATGATACAAACACATAAATCAAATGAATGAAAGAATGATGCATGGGGAACCAAAAGGGTCCACCAAGAATGTAAGTATCATGAATGGAGGGACCAAACTTACCATAATTCAAATTGAATTGCAAATGTCATATATAAACAGGGAAAGTGATGGACAGAGAAATTTCAGAGAAAGTGATATGAGAGAGATGTGCTCATCTTTTTCCTTGTGGTAATCAAATCCCATTCCTTTATTTAGGAAAAAAGTTATAAAATCATATATTGGCACCAATCACTATATCACTACGTGCACATATGCTCAAGTAGTAATATAGCATGATTCTTTTAACATTAAACTATACCACTCTGCAGAATTCAAATATTTCTTGTAAAATTATTGGGTTTGTTAAAAAAGTCCTGTTTATCAAAAGAAAAATGTGCGAATCTCAATACTATTTTAAAAAGGTTTAATTATCAAGACATCCAAAGTCAAATATTTTCAATTGTATTTGACTTTCTAAATTCTTTCTAGTTTCTATTATCTTGATCTAGATGTGAGTTGTAGTTAAATACTGGTAATTTGTGTGAAGGGTATGGGTATATTTGAGATAATATTGTGTGATGTAAAGCTTGTTAAATAATGTTGTCTCTTACGTTTTTATTGACTTGTTATTAACTTGTTAACTTGTACTTTTTATTGGCCTTGTTGTCAGGCCGGGTTTAGGGTTTAGGGTTTAGGCTACTTGTTTTATTTAGGTCCAAATGCAATAGAATCGAAAGTACAAGTTACTCTTGATGAAATTATTTCTTTATCTAGTTGAGACGGTTGACAACAAAACCAAATAGTACTCCGAAAGTTAATATTGATATTTTGACCAAACTTACTTTCGAAGTACTATTTGACCTCGATCGTGTGCTAACAGCCCCAAGTTGGATTGAAAAAGAACTCCTCAAGGGTAATTTGTAACTTTAATTTCTTTGCATTTGGACTGATACAAGAGAGATATGACCAAATTCATGAAACAAGCAGCCTATTTGCGGGCCTGATTTCATTTTCGATTTGACTTTATTTGCCCATGATTCTAACTAGACAAAAAAAGAACTCATCAAATTTTATTTGTAGCTATAATTTAATCGCATTTGAGTTTGAAATGAGAGAGATATGATCATATTCAATAGTTAGGGACAATGACGAAATTTTTAGGAAACATTAAGGACCAAAACAAAATAAAAAAATCATTAGGGACCAAAACAAAACTTTAGGTAAACATTAAGAACCAAAATAGGTTTTTGACTGCAAAAATATTACAACAATTTCAAACTAAACCTATACTCTTCCATATTCAAATTGTACACTATTAAAAGTTTAAAACAGAGTCAATACACTCATAATATACAATGTAGGTTAAAGTGTATTTTTGATTTCATAACTTTTGCTCAAGTTTCAATTTGATCCCATAACATTTTTGTTGCACTTTTGGTCCCATTTTTTTTGCTCAGGTCTCAATTTGGTTCCTTGTTTCACTTTTGGTCCCATATTTTTGGGTCAGATTGCAGAATTGGTTCCAATCTTTTGGTCAAGTTAGTTGCAAAACTGGTCTCATATCTTTGCAAAAAGGTTTCACATTGTGAGATTAACGGTGGAACTTTTGTAAATATATAAGACCAAATCTGCAACAAAAAAAAATATAAGACCATGTGGGACAAATCATGCACATGACCAAAAGATATAAGACCAAAAGTGCAATAAAAAAAGTTACATGACCAAATTGAGACCTGAGCAAAAGATATAAGACCAAAAGTGCACTTTGCCCTATAATGTATTGTTAACCTAAAATCCAATGTTATGAACCACGAACAGTTGAACCGGGACTTGAGAGTGAAGACGGCTCGGTTTCGACCATTGGACCGTTCAGAAGGTTGGACCGCTTTGAACCGGATTGACCCGGGTTGAACTGTGACCCAGAGTGACTTTTAGAAAAAAATCGGCTATAGCTCAGTTGGTAGAGCTCTACAATTGGGTCTATTTTCTATGAAAAAAAACATTTTTTTAGTTTTGTTTTTGTTGATTTTGTGAGCCAATTACAAAAAAATAATATGAAACTTAATAGAAAATATTGTAAACCTATTAAAACAAAGAAAAAAACTCATTTTTTTCACTTTTACTAACCTAATAACTATTCATGTTGTGACTTTTTTATATTTTGTTTGTGTATGACAATGAAATTATAGATTCACAAAAATATCTTATTGTTATATAAATTTTATAGTTATATTTTATCAATCATGGACTATTTATATTTATAATAATTAATATTTATTTCATTTATATATTTATGACGTCATCTGGTTTGATTATTGGTCCAACCGATTGAACCAATCAACCCGCATGACCCAAAGGTCTGTCCCAGTCATTTTTCCGGTCTGATTTTAATAACATTGCTAAAATCTGAAAAAAAAAAATTGCATTTTAAAACTTAACAAAGCAATAGTATAAAAAAAATACAAGAGAATTTTTGTTATGCACAAGGCAACTATAAAAACATAGAGGCGAGCAACAAAATAAAGGCAAAATTAAGGTCGGCCCAAACTTTTGGGCCTCTTAATGAAGTCCATATCCATCAACAAATGTAAGAAGTAAGAACACTAAATAATAGAAATAGTCACTTAAAAAGAAGAAAGACCTAACTAATTTGGAGCTAAGAGAAGAAAACCAACTTTAAGATTATTATATTAAGGGTCAGTTCGTTTGCGTTTTTAATAAAATTTGTTTTGATTATAATCGTAGTGTGATTATAATCAAAGTTGATTATTTTTGTAGTGGTGTTTGGATGATTGTTGATTATTTGGTGTGAAATTATTAAAATTGGTATGTAATGATTGTGGTAGGTGGATAAAAAGTAAGGAAATTGATAAATTGTATAGGAGTATAAATGGAAGAAAAAGTTGGAAAAAGTAAGGTGTGATTTTATTATAATCAAAATGTGTTTGGATATGATTGTTGCTTGAAAAAAAAATCAAATATGTTACTGTTTGCCTTG
Organism: Chamaecrista fasciculata; assembly: GCA_003254925.1. NCBI lineage: Eukaryota > Viridiplantae > Streptophyta > Magnoliopsida > Fabales > Fabaceae > Chamaecrista > Chamaecrista fasciculata. The sequence continues at coordinate 16,544 of QANZ01019886.1, forward strand.
AAAAGCGTGAAAACTTGATTATTTTCATGTGCAAGTGGGGGGTGATTATTTGATTTGGTGCACCGAATGAATTTTGGCCTATGTAATGGTGGACCAAAAGGACTAAAATGTATAATTTATGCCCGACATTTGGTGCACCAACGAAGAAAATGGTGCACCGTTTTGTAGCAGATGAGAGAGAAATTATTAGCGCACGCTGGCCCGAAATGAAAGATATTTATAATTTAAGACATTTAGAAGAGGAAATGAAAGATATGACATGATACTATTTTGGCATGTAATGGAACAATATGAAATTTAAAAGGGGTTAAAATATTAATTTAACCAATATAACGTTAAAATCTCTTTTTTTATTATAGTTCTTTTTACAAATTAATTCATTTTAAATTTTTTATGTAATCTAGTTTATAATCTGCTCCACTTGGTTATGCGTGTTGTTTTAATTATATATGTAATGTAATACACTTGGTTCGGCCTTGGTGTTATTCATATGTAATTTATAAATTATGCGGTATATATGTATGAAATAAATGAATGTTTGTAATTGGAATTTGATTTATGTATGTAAGGATCACATTCACATTTGGCTACTTGATCATTGCATGAGGTACGTACAAGTAGGCTTATGGATATGGGTGTTGGCCACAGATTCTCCGAGAATATATATATAATTTTTATTTTAACAAAAATTATTAAAATATTACAAAATAAAATTTATTATATTTTGAAATTATAAATAATAATAAATCATTTAAATTTTCGAATAAATTTGTATTATTTCCATTTCCAAATGAATTATATTATATTTTAAAAGTGTAATAATTTTAAAAAAATTGATAAATAGGTAAGAAAAAGGAATGACAATTTGGACGGGAATCTAGAATACATGTATGAATCCATCCGTAAAAAATATTTGATATTTTTCAGATACTAGATATCGAATAAAGTACAAGTAGTGAAAAATTTAAAAATATATAATATAAGGTGGATAAATATATTTCTTTAACTATCTGATATCCTTCCGAAATAAACGGGTAGTTAGGACTTAAGATACTCTATATTTGATACCTTATAATATAAATATCTTATTATATTTTGTATTTTTTTTATGATATTTTTAATAATTTTATTTTAATTAACGAATATTGGATATATTGAATAATTTTATTTTAACAAATTGGTCTTTATGAATGATTTTGATGGTTTTCCTGAACTAAGTTGGTTCTATGGAAGATCCTGAAACTATAATCTTGTATTTGAAATGTAAGAATTCAATTTATACACTATGGTTAATTGGTGTTGAAAAGTGTGGATGATGGGGGACATTGTATTTGTCAAATTTATCTTACTACATTTACTATCCACAGGGTTTAGGGAAATATATAATGATTAAATTGTTCACCCGGACATTTACTGTTACTCCTGAAGATGTAAAAACTGACCATGAAGTCTCAGAGAAAATATGCTTGCCCCAAACGTTTTTAAAGCCTGAACATTTGGATATACCGACAGTTATTCATAATGAAGCTTCATGGCTGGTATGGCTTAACTTTAGAAGTATGATATCATATAAAACTCAGCTATGTTGGCAGTGGCATGTGTATTTAATGCCCACCAGACTATTATTAATACTTTTTATGCACAGTATTCTTATTGCTTTCATATTTCAATTCTCCATGTTATTATGTAATTTTGTGAGTTTTCTTGTGATATTGCGATCTTTCCCTTATAAATTTTGTGTACATGTTATTCAACAATAAAGTATGTAGTACATATAGCCATCCATTAGAACGAAGATGATGTTAATTTGTAGAAATGGTATATTTTCTTCAAGTTTGCTGAGTTGTGCTGGAGTTTTGCTATCTACTGTTTCTTTTTTTCTTTTCTTGCTACTGTTTTTTTAGGAGTCGTTAATTATTAGCAGTAGTTAATATTGGTAATTATAAGATTAGTTACTAATTGATTGTAAATTTGTGATTAGTTCACTGCACTCTGTTTTTGTGACATGTGAGTGAACTCACTTGTAGGTATATAATGTTCAATTTTAATATGTATAAGCTTGCACTTTCAAGGCTTTGATGATGGGATCGATTAAGGTTTGCTGAGCAATTTCTTTTTGCATTTTTCTCAATTGCATTATTGTATTTTTATTGTCAAAAGTGAGCTTTCTTATCTAGCAACCTTTTGAACATGTGTTTAACTATTTTTCATGCTTTCTTCATGATACTATGCTGTCCAAAGTTTGCATTCTGATGTGATAAAGTTTCATGCATATTTTCATGTCCATTTCAACACTTTTTTGACTTACTTTGCATGGATGAAAGTTCTGTTTTGGTTAGTTTCATACATGAAAATTATGTGGGTAATGCTTTATGTAGTTTTTTTTATTATTATTCATCATGCCTATCCCTTTAGCCATTCATAAATATCTTCTTAATCTTGTGTTGCACCCTTTTGTTTGGACATTTAATATGTGAATGCATTAGTCCATAAGTACTTGATTTAACTCAAATTGGTCTATTATGTTTGATTTGTTTAAGATTGCATGGTTCAACATGTTTTCATGATTTTTTAAATTGGTCTCAAACCTATTTTTGAAACATGATTTAACTTTATTTGCTAACAATCTCAATTAGATAGAGAAAGTACTATTCAAGTTAGCACATAATTCCGAACTCGTTGCATTCGAACTTAAAATGAGATATGAACAACTTCACTTGATTGACTATGAAACGAGTTACTACATTCAGAACTCGATTTGATCTCAATTGTTAATAGCCTAAAAGTACTTGTCAAAAGAATCTTGTAATTCTGAATTCGTCGTATTCGAACTTGAAACGAGAGAGATATAATCATATTTAGTATTCTTAGGACCACTTTGAGAAATTTATGTAACATATAGGACCAATCTAAAACAAATGAAATATATATAAGGGATCATTTTGAAATCTATCCCGTATATAAGGGACTAATTTGAGGTTTCGGCCAATAAAAAAGGGTAATATATAAATATATGTATATACATACATGTATGTTGGTAGTGGGCATGTAAATGGAAAAGCATGCTTTGCAACAGAGAAAAAGGCACATGAATGGGGCCACACACAAACCATTTGCCTCTAACTTTTTAATTTTGACTTTTTTTTTTATCTATTTAATTACATACACTCGTGCAATCATTAGACTCAAATTTCTCAATAATTATGAGATTTTTAGAATGTTCATGCTTAAAAATATTAAAAAAATTGGAAGACAATTTCAGTTGGCAAGATGAAATTAGTCCCACTTTTAAAAGGCATGAATTCTTTTATGAAAAGGGTAGGAAATGAAAATTTAGATTAAGAGCAATATGGTAATATCAGCTCAATGCCTGATTGAAAATTTCTTCATATTAAATTAATGCAATAATATAATGGCTAAAACATACTTTTTGGTCCTCCAACTTTACACCAATTTTAAATTTCGTCATTAATGTTTGTTTATCGTCAATTTTGTCTCTAAACTTTTACATTTTGGTCGATTTTATCTTTTACAAACTCTATCATAATTTTTAATCTGATGTAAGATTTAAGTTTTCTTTTACCAATTTTACATAAATATCATTAGTCATGTAAAATTTATCGTTATTATTTGACTAATGTTAAACCAAAGAATAAAATTGATTAAAATATAAAATTTTGAAACAAAATTAATAATAAACAAATATTAAAGACGGAATTAAAAATTGACATAGAGTTTAGTGACAGATACGTTTGCCTAATATAATCTAAAGTCTAGAATTTGCAGATCGTGTGATATTTTTTTTCTATAAAAGTGGAAAATTCTATTATTTATTGTGTACATAAGTATGTCACTGTTTATTCATGTCTAATTCTTTTGGGCCAAAATTCATGTCTAAATTTAATATAAGAAATTCCAGACATTTGATTTTTCTCATGTCTTATTCTTAAGACCTTGTGCTTTTTTTTTTAAAACCAAGGAAACGACATTATTTATATTAATGATTTAATATTTTGGATAACATTTCAAGAATTAAATAGTTAATATTTATTAAAATTCATTGATCAAAAAATATATTTTTAATATTAAAGAATTAAATCATAATTTTGAAATAAATTTAAAGACTAAAAAAATAAATTTACACTTTTAAAATCTAGTAATTAAAACATTAACTAATTATTATGTCTGTTACCAACTTAACATGAGGCATGAATTAATCTAATTTGCACTTTTTAACAAAAAAAACAGAGTATGAATCAAATTCAATGTAAATTGTAATGTAACTAATAAAAAACACTCTGTGTCTGTTTCTGTAAATAGAAACAAGTGGTGTGGACTGAAATGGGAATTCAGGTGTCTCTCAAAAGCTACAATTCTACAAAAGACCTCGACATGCTTTTGGTTGTAGTGGAAATCATGTTGACTCACGCTGTATCTGCTTCTACGTTGCCACTATTCTTCTGAAATCAAAAGAAAAAGTCCTTTCTTTCTCTCTCTCTCTCTCTTGTTCACTGTTCACTCTCTACCCTGCAAAAACAAACAAACACACCTTCACGCTCCCACCAATCAATCAGGTTATTTCAAAGATTTCATCTTTTTGAAGGATGCATATCCTATCCTGTTTGGTTCCCCAGAATCTGTATTCATAAAAATCACAACTTTCTATCAACCATGGAAATAGACAAATAGTGTGGTACCCAATTCGTTTTCTCTTAATCTGTTAACAACCCACTTTGCCATTTGATTGCGGTTTGTTCCCAAAAATAAAATGGTTCTTCCCACACTTCTTCTAATGATTGTTTCGTGGGCATTTATTTTTGTTACTTAATCTCTTCTCTGAAGCACAGTCTTATTTTAATTTGGCCATTGGGATTTCAAAATTTGGTGATAGCATCAAACCCTTCAATCTGGGTTTGATGTGATTGACACCCTTTTGAAAATTTTTTGTCTTTGTGGTTTCTTGTTAATTATTGCATGGATGAGAATGCTCCTGTAATGTTAGGATTTGAAAGCTGTTTTTTTCTTCTGGGGGGGCTATATGGGCTCTTTACTGTTCCTTGAATGAAAGTGGGATCTGGAAAATTTATAATTTTTAGAGATGATTAATATGCCTTTATGCTTTCCTTTTGTTCTTTCAACTTCATTATTTAGTATTTTAAATTGATCTGTCTCTTATCTTGTATGTCTTGTATATCTATGTATGCTTGAAAAACAACGTTTGAAATAATGCAAAAGAGTAACTTATTCTCTGGATTGTGGCAGGCTTATTATACATTATTGCATAACTTCTTTCTGTGCAACTTTAATTGATCGTCAATTACTAATGGAATCTTCGAGTTACACCTCAGAAGAGAAAGGTTACATGTTTTCTGATGAAATGGATTACTCACTTGATGCTTTTATGAGAAGTAGAAGAGCATTGGTTGAATGGGACACTAAATCATCATGTAACTTTGAGAAGCATGAATTTGTTTCAGATAAAGAGGTAATTAAAAGCATGGAATTTGTGGACTTGGGGTTTCCTGATTTGTTCAGAAGGCCTTTTCATGGTAGCCAGATGCTACCGGAAGCATCTAGCTGTGAGCAAGACAGTTATTCTAGTAAAAAGGTGAATTCCTCTGGTCATGCTATTATCGCCTTTAATTCACCTTCGAGGGAAGAAGAATCCGAGTTAAAGCATGAAGCTTCTCTAGTTGAATCTAAAGGGCATGATTCATCATTGATTGATTTGAAGCTAGGGAGATTAGCAGATTGTAAAGATCCAAGTAGTGATAAAAATGACAAAGAGGGGTTTGGTTTTTCATCTATATATCCGTCCACACTTCCAAAGAGAGCTCGCACTTCCGGTTCACCTACTCAAACACTGGTATGTCAAGTTTATGGTTGTAACAAGGACCTTAGCTCCTCGAAAGAGTACCACAAAAGGCACAAAGTTTGTGATGTTCATTCTAAGACAGCCAAAGTTATTGTTAATGGCATTGAACAGAGGTTTTGTCAGCAGTGCAGCAGGTTATTAATTTTTTTCCTTCATTAAATTTTGCATATTCTTGTTAAAATGATAAGCTGATTATTTGATTATTTCATGAAACCTTTGTCTTATAAAAGATCCTTACATTGTTTCAGAGGTGAGATTGTAGTAGCCGGGTCATTTGTCGAATTTCTCTATATATATTTTTTAATTTCTTGGTGAAGCAATAATATCTCTCAGGTTTCCGATGATAAGGTAGGAAAACTAAAGATATTTTAGTGAAGTTACTATCATAATCGTGTTGAGAATCCAAGAAACATGCTTGTGTTTAATAATTTGTATAAAGCTGAAGTAATCTTCACTTCTACCATTTATGTACTAGTTCTCATCTCATCTTTTATGTCCAAAAGAAAAGGTGAACAAGGAAGTAGGCTAACAATAAAGCTGCTTAATTAGAAAATTCAATATGCTCTATTAAATGGAAATGAATTGTTGAATTTTGTAGTTTCCATCTCATCTTTCAAGTCACATTGTGAGAATACCTAGTAAGTTGAATTTATTTATTTAACCTATGTGATATAGCAAGTACGATAATCATCTAATGTATTCAATGTGACATTTCTTTCTAACTTTGAACTTCGTGATTGTTACTTTATGGATTAAATTGCAATGCCTTTGGTTTCTTAATTAGGTTCCATTTATTAGCTGAGTTTGATGATGGCAAGCGCAGTTGTCGTAGACGATTGGCAGGACACAATGAACGTCGAAGGAAGCCTCAGTTTGATTACATCTCGGGTAAACAACAGAAGATGCTTCAGCCATGTCAAGGTATTCAACTTATTTCCTCCAACATAACCTGAAACATAAAATTAAGAATGCATTGGTGACAATTAATAGATAATTGCGAAGTTTAGAAATCATACTTTCTCATTGAAAATAATCTTTAAACAATGATTTTCAATTTCTTTTTTTCTCCTTTTTTTACATGTTAATGATCTTCTACGGTTAAAACTGCTTTATAAGTTTTGCTATCTCAAAATCTAAAAACTTATATAACATTTCACAATGGATGTGCTCATTCTGGTAGAGTGTATTGGGTTCTGTTAATTAATACTTAATAGCTCCACTAACAATTTAACTCAGATAAGACAATTGACATCAAAGTGTTAATTCTTTTTCTATTTTTCTTTCTTTGAATACAATTGTAGTTATTGGTTGTCTCTTGATGCGTATCTCATTCTGGGGAAACTCTTAAATATGAGTTTCATGTCCAAGTTTGTTAAACCATTGGATAACTTGTAACTTATTTTCTTTTTAAATAATACAAAGCTTAATTAAGGTTGATAATTGCTAATTTCATATTTTATTTGAGACATGCATTGTAATATGACATTGATGGGCATATTATATGTCTTTTTTAAAAAACAAATAATTCTGTATGTGTATCTTCAATATGATTGGCATATGTATTAAGTGTAGATATTTCTAAAACTTTGTCAAGTCGCATATAAGCCATGTTAAAAATATTTGTGTGGAGATTGATTCTGCACATGCATGTTACATCAATCTTGAGAACAAAGTTTAATAGTATAATGTCAAGAAATTTAATATCAAATCATATATATTTTGTCTGTGTGTGTGTGAATATATAGGTTATCCCAAAGTTAAACATGTTGACCTGTCCTAATTTTGTGTGGGAAATTTTGGTCAACTCAAGATAAGGTTGCAACATCTGTTGTATTGAAAGCTACTTTTATGCTCCCTTGTCTTATGCAATATATTTCAGAATTTTAAAGAGAATCAAACATGTCATCCTAGGATTTGGTTTATACCGTATCCTTTAATTAAAAATATTTTAGGTGACATATGCTTTTTAAACATCATAGACAATAGAAAACACGTATAGGTCCTGTAAATTATGTTATCATTGTCTCATGGGATGATATGGACCTTTTACCAACTATATTTATCTGAGAATTTTTTATGCACCAAGGTTGAGTAACACATACATTTGTTTGGTGTTGTTATTGTGATCGTGTTTTCAGGACTTGTTTGTTTCTAATGTTCACATTCACTCATAAGACTTGAACAATTTAATAGTTACAAGACTGAAGTGTACTCTATATGAAGTTAATATACAGCTCCATGAACTCTAAAGATTAATCTATGATTACTTTTACTAGTTACAAAGGAATGTTGCAGTTAAATAAAATACAATTCCTATCAAATATTTCTTTCGTCTAATGGAGTTGTGGAAATCCATCAAGATTACTGCTCTCAGATCCTTGCAATATCTACCAACAAAGTTCAACAGTTGGTAGATAGCCAAGTTCCATAAGCATGATGCTCGGGGTTCAAACCGGCCGTGTGTATAGAAAAATAACTTTGTTGGTAGAGACAAGATCTCTATGCCTCAGGAGGAATAGTCTCTTTGGTTCTTATCAAAAAGATCCTTGAAATATCTAATAATTTCAGCTGCTGTTCTACCTCTTGACCTGAAAGTTTAAGAACTGGTAATATTCATAGGCAAAAACTCAGTCTTTTTTATGTGTTCATTTATACTGAATGGGTTTCCAGGTACCAAATATCTTGGGGCTTCATTACAGAAAAGACCTCAGATTTCCTTTCAAGACATGTTTCGAGGCGGCATCTTTTACACAGGGAAGTATGAACAGACTAAACAGAGTGGACATATAAAATTTGACAATGAATCGGTTTACACTAGTCCTCAACTAGCAGTACCCGTTACACTAGGTCAACAATTATCCCGGGCTTCCAACTCCAGCAGCTATGCTCTCTCTCTTCTGTCAGCTCAGTCACAGGATCTACCTCACTTCTCAGCCGGTTCCCTTATTTCTCCGGGCATCAGCACACAACAGCACACCTATGACCAAGTTTCTGAAACACTTTTTGGGGTAAACTCTACCGATAAATATGTCCGAAAAACGGAAGCTACTAGGAATGGATCCATAATGCTTTCTGATGCTGGTCATTCTCTTCAACTTAAAGTCCAAGGAGATGACATTACATCAGGCTTATTAAATGCCAAAAATCGTTTTCCTCCTGAAAATGCAGCCATGGTTGATCTGTTCCAATTGTCATCACATCTTGAAAGGGTGGAGCAGCAGAGAAATTCTCTCCCAGTGAAACAGGAAAATGAAGATGGATTCTCTTTTACCAACAATTTAAAGGATGTATAAGTCTGGTATCATCAACATGACCATTATTTCGAACGGTATATTTATCGTCATGCTTTAATAGTAGGACATTTTCTTGGTGAATATAATTCATTTTATGGTAGTTGATGTTCAAATAGAGGGAAAGGGAAGCCAAGAAGTAACCTTCCATTTCTAACTGTACAGCACAGACACCACTGGTATATAGGAAGAGACCTAGCCATTGCCCATTGGTCTCAGATGTACAAACAAATGTAATCTCTTTTCCTTGGATGCTAATACTAGTGTTTAAACATACCCTCTCCATTCTTTCTGCCAAACTTATTCCTAATTGAAAATTGATCTGCAATAGAGAAACAATAGGACATGAATCAGACAAACAAAGAAATTACTTCCTTTTCCTTTTTCAAAAGATGGAATAGGGAAAGAAAAAGGACATAAACGGCCAACAATTATGGAGCATGATGTAAGTACTACCATGGATATCATTTCATGCACAATGTATAATTCTAAACCATTATTAACCAATAGGGATTGGTCTAGCAGAAAGTAATAGTCTCTTACAAAGTGGTGAATTTAGGTTTGAATCTTTGTTGAGAAAGGTTTTCACGTTTAGTGTTCAATAGTGCTTGCCTCCGGTGAAAGATAAGGTAGAAAACCAAAAAAAAAAAATTATTAATTCTAGAGTGTGCTCATGCACTTGTTAGGTTCATGGGTATATTCAAAGGGACAAAGCAGGATGAAAAAATGGAATAAGGCACCAGAGAAACAAAGATATAATTAAGGATCCCTCTCTACTTTTCGTTTTTGGGTTGTTTATTAAGCTGGGTTGGCTCTTCAGTGGTACAAGGGATAATGGAGATAAGGAATTTTTTAAGACTGGATAAGTCTTCAACTCAATTATCTATTAGAATATTCTGCTTCATCATCATCATCATGAGTGCTTTATGTTGAAATTTTTGTGTGGATTAGCATTAATCTATTGTAAGATTAATATTTGTATTTACTGATAAGTAATTAATTTATCGTAAGTCTGAATAAGAATGGATTGGGTTCATATTACTTGTGGTAATTCGTGATGGGTTGGATTATCCACAAGCCTTCTGGGACCGGGCTAAGAACCCCAAGCCACGTCCGAAGAGTATTAGTAATTATCCCATTAAATTACTAATGTATATATAGAGTTTGTTTGTTAAAGGGACTATTCTGTAATTATGTTTAAGACCATTTTGTAATCACTAAGTGAATATTTTTGGTATATATATATACCCAAAGTTGTTTCACAACTGTAAGGGGTCCTCATTTTGTGAGTTTTGGTCCCTCTTTTGTTCCCAAATTTGAGAACTCCATAATTTTCACTCTTGGGATTGTGGCTTGAAGATTCGATCAATCTCAACTCCAGGTCAGTGATTTCGTTTCCCACACTCGGATTTATTTCCGTCACTTTATGGAAAGAGGATAGTCTAGGAATAGTCCTTGATGGCAATATCACTTTTTTAGCAAATACTACCAATGTTTTCCTACATGGTCTCACTTCAAAGAATGTCTGCATATAGAAAAGAAAAGAACATTATTTCCATTCTTGGTATATGCTTTTCTTTTTCATCCATGGAATCCCCTTTACAGCCTCAGCACTTGTATAAAGGAGATGAAATATACTTTTTAGTCCTTAGATTTGTCTCAAAATTATGACTTAGCCCCTAAATGTTGAAAATACCCTTTTTAGTTCTTAATTTTTTTTACAAACATAAACTATTTAATTCCTATGATAATATGATTTAGGGACTAAATAGTTTACGTTTGTAAGACAGTCAGGGATTGAAAAGTATATTTTTAATATCTAGGGACTAAATCGTAGATTTGGAATAAATTTAGGGACAAAGAACCAGGTTTACACTATAGAGAAATTGACTTGAAGAAGCCATTGAGAAACTAGAATTAAGCCAGCAAGACCACAAATTCCCAGAGCAATACTGGCTTTTTCAAATTGCATGAGATACAAGTTGGTCTTATTATAATGCATCCATCAACACAGGCATATATATGTATATAGTTGCTGGCTGCAATATAATAATATCATTCAGAATTATCTCAAGCATCCACAAATTCTTGTGTGGTGGGTCTTCATTCATATATACCTAACAGAGAATATCAATTATTTTTTCTTCTATTGCTATCTGTGTTGTCATCTGTTATGACTGGAAGCTTATGGAAGCACATAATAATTATAATGATAATAATCACTTGTTTATTTTATTGACCTTTCTTTTTCTTTTTTATACTTTGATTACATGTAATATCTCAATCCTTGTATATATATATCATCATCTTTCCATGGTTGCATTGTTTAGACTTACACATAAAGACTCATGAATAAAGGCTTGCTTTGGTGAGAATGTGGGATATAGGTGTCAAAACCCTAGGAAGAAAAGTAGGAAACGTTTCTTCCCCTATATACTTTATTGATTTGGTTTGAAAATTTTTCAAAACCATATCATCTTGTGTTCTTGTGGCCACTAAAGATAAATAAATAAAGGCAAAATATCATTTCGTGCCCCTAACGTTTGCGGTGATTTTCAGTTATGCCCCTAACGTTTCATTTGTGTCAGTTGTGCCCCGAATGTGAAACGTTAGTTTCAATTATGCCCCCACCCTTGTTAGTGTATCGTTTTTCGAAACTTTTGAGCTTCGATCCGTATTCGTTTCAGTTTGTTTTGATAAATGAGTTTATGGGTACTCATTTTCGACTCCTAAGTATCATTTTGCACATGAAAATTTTGAGAAAAATGCTTCATTTTGGTCCTTTTTAGGGTTCATCGGGTCCGATTTTCTTCGGATTTGGGGCTATTTTGAGCTTAATTTTTGAAATTGATCCAATGAATCAAGTTTGTGATGTCCGAAAATTAAAATCCATAAAAAATCTGATCAAAACCGAGCTCAAATCGTGCGAAAATGGTGTTTTTTTTGTGGATGATTGAAATTGGGGGCATAATTGAAACTAACGTTTCATATTGGGAGCACAACTGACACAAATGAAACGTTAGGGGCGTAACTGAAAATCACCGTAAATGTTAGGGGCACGAAAGGGTGTTTTGCCATAAATAAATAATGATATTGAAAAGGAAAAAAAACGAGTTTAAGTATAATATTCTATAAAATTTCTGTTGAGAAGTTAATAGCAATGTTGGGACCGATCAATTGATGAACTACAAAATTTTTTAAATCACGAGTTGATTGGCTCAATTGCTAACATGTCATAAATAATAAAGGTCAAAAGTGTATATTTGATCTCATATCTTTCGCCCAGTTTTCAATTTAGTTATGTATCTTTTTTGTTGCACTTTTAGTTTCATATTTTTGCAAAAGGTCCCGATTTGGTCCCATATCATTTTTGGTGTCATATATTTTGGTTAGGTTTACTACTATATCTTTGCAAAAGGATCAACCATTAGTTGATCTTTTATAAATATATGGGATCACTTCTAAAATTGACTTGGACCAATTCTGCAATTGACCAAAAAATATGAGATCAAATAAATCTGCAACTAAAAAATATATGGGGCTAAATTGGGACTTGACCCAAAGATATGAGACCAAAAGTACAACAAAAAAAATGAGACTAAATTGGGAACTGAGTAAAAGATATAAGACCAAATTTACACTTTGACCAATAATAAATATGAATTTTTTTCAATTATAATATATGTAATATTATCCATAAAAAATATTAATTATTGTTGGGTCTAAATTTTATTAATAATTAAGCTAGATATTTAAAAGCCTAATAAGAAAACAAGTCAAAACTATTCTTGGTATGCTCAAGCCTCAAAGTATGAGGTCAATTTTAGTTGTACTCAAAGTATTTTTCGGCCAATTATAATTTATACATCCAATCTTTTTTTTGTGTGTCAATTGTACCCCTAATTTAGGTGTATAATTGATTTAAATGTGAAACATTGAAGATACAATTGAATAAAAAATCCTTTGAGAGTACAATCGAAATTGACCTCATACTTTAGAGGTACTAAGAGTATTTTTGTCAAAAAAAAACATTGAGGCTTTAGGATTATGACTCGAGTGGTATTTTTTTATATATGGTTTATCGACCGAACTCTGTTTCAGTTAGGGTATCCATTGCCGGGAGTATAGACTCTACTTAAGAATAAACAACTCCCCAAAAAATACTATTTATAACTAAATGTGGGATTTGAATCCCCACTTTAACAAAGTGAAAAATCATTAAACCACACACTCATATAGTTATATAGTTCTTAATTATGTATTGATTTGTTCTAATCTAATAATCTAAACAATATTGGCTAATAGTGTTTTGGGTTATAAAAAATGTCCATTTTTCTATACTATAATTCAACTCTTATTGTCAGTTGAGAATTTTCTTTCTATACAATATTGGTTAATGGTGGAGGAATTTGATTTTTGAATATATTAATTTATTACCTTTTATGTGTTTCCCAAGTTTCCTGCAACGGATGAATTCAAATAAAAGAGGGAGGAATGATTCTAAAAAATGACCTAAAATAGATTTCTCAAATCAAAATAGTTAATGTAGGAGAATAAGAAGAAAGAATAAAGAGATACAAATACCAGCACTAGCTTTACGAATCTCATTTTTTATTCAAGCGTTTAGTTAGTCTTGTAGTGTTGATTTGAACTTCTTTAAATAATTTTTTAGCACTCCAGAAATATAATTTTTAAATGTATCAAAGAATTGCTTCAAACGAATATTTAGCTCAGATATAATTTTTCATAATTTTAATTACAGTGTAGTTAGGAAGTATCTTAGTATTTTTTTTGGCCAACGTATCAAGTATGTATATACTAAACCTTGAAAATAATCAAGTTCATGGGCCCAAAAAAGCCCAAGAAGGCATAGCCCAGACTCCAAAAGGCTAACACTGGGTTGGGCCCACATGAATGGTAACCCTTGGCCACAGTGGGTTGAGTTGTTGGTTTGGTTAGATTTTGGAAATAAGCATGTTATGGGCCAGAAGATGGCCCAAGCCCATAGTAGAGAAACTCAGTCTCATGTACTACACGGTTAAATAGTCATTTTGGTCCTCAAACTATGCAGTTAGTTTCATTTTGGTCTTAAAACTACTTTTTCTTCTGCTTTGGTCCTCAAAATTTTCACATTTGTTTTACTGTTAGTCCAAATGTTATTTCGTCTTGTTTTTGTCATTATTTTTGACTTAGACAGTTGAGATCAATCATCTCTTTCTCTTAGTTGGTAAAGAGAGAAACAAAAATTTCACTCTTTCTGTACCCAAAAAAAATTCACTCTTTGAAAGAAAAATCAACTACAAATTTATCTCTAATTTGTGAGTAAAAATGAAGATTTTTCTTTCTCTTTGTCAATTCACTTATTATAACATTTACAAGAGAGAAATGATCTATCTCAGTTGTCAAGCAGGTTAAAAATAACGATGAAAGGCAAACAAAATCACATTTTGGAGACCAAAATGAAAAAAAAAAATGTGACATTTTGAGGACCAAAACGAAACAAAATAATATTATGATAAAAATGAAATTGTCGTCATAGTTTGAGGACCAAAATGAGATTTTGACAAAAGTTATTAATTGTATATTGAGCGTATATTTATTTATACTATTATATATGTCTGAGGACCCTTATGGTCGGTGAAAAATAATTTAATTAAAAATTATAAAAAAAAAAATAAACATGTGTACATATAATGGGAGAGAGAAAGTCATGTGTACATATAATGAGTGAGAGAAAATAGTGAATGAGATTAACTTCCTAGTAGGATTGAACCATACCACTTTTACTTATTATATAGTCATTTTATGCAACTTTTCTAGACGCTAGGCATGACCACTTTATTACATCATGATCACACAAGTATCTTTGTTAGATCAGATTTGCAACTCATCAGGTAAATTTACATCAACTTAACAAACAGAAGGACTAAATTGATTCTGGGAATGAGGTTCAAGGACAAAAAAAAATGTAATCTGAATGTTTTGTTATAGTTCACAAATAACAAGGGTATATGTTTGCTCGGTAGTAGTGTCGCTGGCTTCTGAGAAATAGTTTGCACGATTTGTAAGAAATAATAGTTGGACTTGGATGGCTTGAATATGTGAATTTTCTGTATGAACGCAGAAAAAGGCAATGCATAATAGTGAATTTGTTTGTGGAAACTTTAAGCCATTTGCAAAATGATTTTTTGTCTACTTTTGGGGTTAGAAAATAATATTTATTTGTGGATTGCAAGTATCGAGATGTACATGGAATTGAGATATTGAGCTGTTTCTCTTCAATATTGTGGCATTCTAACTTTGAGATTTTCGACTCCTTTAGTCTTGACCATTTTCTCATACACATTTTGGCAGAACTTGACCCCTGGAGTGATAATAAAAACTCGAGCTAGCCAAACATAAGATGTATCTTCCAGGTACCATAATATAATTCAAATCATAAAACTGAAACATAGTATCATAATCTCTCCCATGGAATAGATCAAAAAAATCCTACAAGAGAAAAAGTTACACTTCTATCATGGTTGCTATTACAATACAGATTCGACTTGGAATTCTTTTATATGAAAATCCAAAGCAAGAGCTAATGTTAGAAGAACAAAAAGTTATGCACATAATTAAACAAAGTCAGACAAGATTATCACTGCTATAGCATAAAACTACTTCACTTTCTCCTCCTCTTTCTTCTTTTGTCGTTGTTGCTTTCATCGGAGCTTGAGTCCGACTCAGACTCAGAACTAGATGATCCTGAATCTGAAGAATCAGAACTCCCTGACCCATCGTCTGACTCCGACTCAGAGACTGGTTTCTGTTGCTGCATGATGAGCCTTGGCATATTCTTCAAATATTCACGAAGGTTCTCAGTGAGACCACCAAGTCCAATAGATGTGAAGAAGTTAATGGCAAACCGTGTATTTTTAGGATTGTCTTTTGGAAATATGGATTCAAAAGAGTCCCGCATTGTTGGATCATTTAACCGCTCATTTAGCAGCTTGATGCCAAGATGTTCTGACAATTCCTGCAGCAGAAGCAATGACAAAGACAAATCAGCTCATCAACAGTTACTATTATACTATCAAACAGACAAGTCCACATAACAATTTGTAACCTAACAGTGATATCTTATGATGCATATAAGCACAGAGAAAGTAGGACAGTTGGAGATGACAGGTCACGTAAAGTCCAACTCCAACATCGAAAACTTTCTCTTATTTTACAATAATGGGACCTATATATAGACCATTAAAGCACATCATAATGCAGATTTTAGGTTCTCAAAAGCTATAGGGAATCGACGACCCATATCTTATTATTTCATTTTTTTCCATAAGACATCCCAACAATTATCAACAGTATCACTGTATCACGTAGTAAAATATTATACCATACAGGATCAATAGCCAACATTATGTGCTTAAAATAGCATATTCTAAGTGTTTCTTTATTTAACAACATGAAAAATTGATTACCTAGCATACAAAACAATAAAGAACAGGTGCTCAGTTGGGTGCACGTTATTATTCTTTTTGGAAACTGTTAGGAACCTCTACTATATGAACACTAAAATGAAGAAAAGAAAACCCACTCAGTATAGAATAGGCTGATACAGAGTAAGAACAGCAGAAAAACACTGTCTAGCTTTCAAGAGGTTAGACTCCCTCCCAAACCTTTCCCCAATTTTCCCCTTACCTAAATCCTTAACAACCCACACTATATATACCCACAGCCAGTACATTTCCCACCAGGTCCAGCTCATCATTCCTTTTCCCTTTCCTCTAGTACACTCTTGTTTCTTCTGCTTTAAGCCCAATGCCTTGGGTCCAGCCCTTTCGTTCTCTTCTTTTATTCTAGTGTATGCTGCTATAACTAAGGCAGGTCTAACAATACCAGCCCCTGCAAGCTTTACCCTGCCCTCAAGGTGAAAGCGAGAAGGTTGAGGTTGCACCACAATAAAATTCTGGGCTTCTTCCCCATCTAATTATTTGGGCCAGATCCAGGATCCAGTTTCTCTCCTCCTTAACCTCATCTTTTCCCTTCTTGCCCTCACTAAACAGTAAAACAATCCACACTGAGTTCTCGTCTCTTTCTCCTCATCATGTTCCTCTCCCACCACCAAGCAGAGAGAACACAGCTATCTGCTTCTAGTGCATTCCTCATACTTCTCATCTCCACAGTAAACATAGCCCAAGTCTTTTCTCATGGCTATTTCAGGGGAGTGTTTACCTTTTGAATGGCATGACACTAGTTCTTTGATCAAGGGCTTTTTCTCCTCTAATTTTCCTCCTTAAACTCAGAAGTTGCCGCAACACTTGTTTCAATTTCTTCAGATTCTGGTACACTGGTTCAGGTACTCCTTGCAAAAACCGCAACATAGCCCGAATCTCCTTCGCACTCACTCAACTGCTTCATATCAATCTTATGGCAGGGGACATCCTTCTCCAAAACCTCCACCCTTCGTTCATTTTCTTCATAATCCGCTAGACTAAACAGCTCTGATACCCAATTGTTAGGCGCCTCTACTATATTAATACTAAAATGAATAAAAGAAAACCCACTCTCGGTAGAGAATAGGCTGGTACAGAGTAAGAACAGAAGAAAAACACAACAGTGTCTAGCTTTCAAGAGGCTAGACACTCTCCCAAACCCTTCCCTAATTTTCTTCTTACTTAAACCCTTAACAACCCATACTATATATGCCCACACAGCCAGTACATTTCCCACAAGGTCCAGCTCATCATTCCTTTTCTCTTTCCTCTAGTACACTCTTGTTTTTCCTGCTTTAAGCCCAATAAATTGAGTCCAGCCCTTTTCTTCTCTCCCTTTCTTCCAGTGTATGGTTTAACTAAGGTAGATCTAATCTAACAGAAACCGAATTCATTGCACCTGATTATAAACAATCTAGTTAACAGCAGCCCCAAATTTTTGGGATGGTCACAGAAAAAGAAATTCACATTCCTAGACCTGCTCTGCAGATCACGGAAACATATTTAATAACACAGGAAAGCATATGGAGAAAAAAAAGGACATGCTAACTGAAACATATTAAATAATATACAGACAGAAATTTTTATCTAAAAGCAATAGAAATATAAAGTTTTCCTATCAGTACCTGGAAGAGAATCTTGATAAATATGCGGGATGAAGAAGTAGTGTCCTCCTCAGTTAAGCGTATATATGATAAAACATGCCAAGGTAAAGCATGTGTGCCAAGTAAATGAGCAAAAAACTTTGCTACATTGCGCAATTTATTTGTTTCAAGCCGGTGAATCATTGAGTACTGCTGTACAAAGCACTTATCAAAATTCTCTTGGTAGACTTTGTTGATCATGCAGAAGCGCTGCCCCAGGAGACCATAGTATCGGAGGTAGGTTCTCTCTTGGCTGCAGCATTCCAAAAGCATAATGCACAACTCCATCTGCCAAAACCGAATGCAACAAAAATGAAGTTTTATCAAATAGTATACAGTTTTTATAATTAAAGACATGTTGAAGAACCATTTATCAATGTTGTAACTCAGAAGATGCAGTTTATCACTGAGGGAACTTATGGTTAAAACAAAGATGACCACTGAAAAGTAAGTTTACACAAAACTCCATACATCTGAAAAGAGGATAATACTTCCTTAGGATGACAACCCCTAAGAATAACTATAAGGGCTAACTACAAGGTTCCAAAATAATTATGGACTTCCAACTTACAGATAAAGGATAAGAAAACATGTTCAAATATTATCTACAGTCCTTTAACACGCCCACTTAATTTGTAGGACTTACTCTCTAATAATTGATGGGTTTGTAAACAATAAGAAGACATGAAGCAACTAGTAACCTAATAATGTGGTAAGACAAAAGTATCAACCCTGGAAGGCTACAAAAATTCAAGCAGCAAATTACCATGAAAGTCTAGATAAAATCCACTCAAGATTTGAGCTACAAATAAATCAATAGTACTAAAACTACTTCATGTGATAGAACATCCTTTTGGAGAAACATTAACGACGCACACCACGATGATAAAAGAGAGAGCATTCAGCCTCTCAGACTTGTTTAGGTTGAAACAAAACTATAACCTTGTTTAATTTTGTTTTATTATGTTTCTAAAAATTTTGTAAATTGTTAGAAGTGTTTGAGAACTTTGTTTCGTAAATCAACTAGTAAAATAAAAAATAGAACGTGTTTGAAAATATTCAAAAAATAGTTTTAGGGAAAAAAAAATTGTTTGACAGATTTATGAGGACACCTCTTAAAGAAACGATTTTTTTATTGCACTTCTGTCATTGTTGAACGGTACATAGCAGCGGTATTATTTTTCCTATACAATTGCTTCAATATGGGTATGAAAGGATGATAGTTTAACTGTGAGAGGAGGAGACAGATGGAGGGAAGTTTCTAAAAGCCATAATACATTTTTGTCATCATTGAAAACTATTTTTGCTAACTTATTTTCTGAAAGTTTTTAAGAAAACTAGAGAATAGAATTCAGAACATCTTAAAATTGTTCAGAACAATATCCTGGTTTTGAATTTGTTAAAACAGTAGGATAAAACATCATTATCAAACATTTTTTATTCTTTAATATTTAAAAACTACAAACTGTTACTAGAAAAGAAAATCAAACAAGGCCTTTGTTTCTTGTTCTGTTTTAGGTTTCTATTTCTGGAAGGGCAGAGTGTGGGTTACTTTTAATAACACAAAAGTAACTGCCATTAGAAATTCCAAACCTACCTCTTGACCTGGCTCCAGCTTGATTTTCAGAAGTTTATGTCCAGCTTCCTCAAAATCTACACTGGACATAATTGTTAGGTAAATTGTTCTTCGAAGATTGATGAGATTTGTTTCAGTTTCATCTCTTATTTTCATCTGTTCCTCTTCCTCTTCATCATCTTCTTCATCATCGTCATCATCATCATCGCCATCATCTGACTCTGCATCAGAGCCTTCTTCATCCTCAGATTCCTCGCCCAGCATTGTTTTCTTCAACTCTTCATAACGCTTCTCATTTTCCAGGAAATTAGGATCAGGCTTGAATATATCTGTCAGCAAAATAAAAAAATAAATAAATAAAAAAGAAAGAAAGAGAAAAATTAACAGTCACACATAATAACAACTGGATCAAGTACCTAGGGAAATCTCCGGATCTATCTCCTCGTCCAAGGAGACTTCATGTGTTAACTGATCTTCCTGCTCCACAAGATCTAGTTCAGGACGAACAGCTGGATAACCCTGTAAATGCAAGCATCAGACATTGCATCCAAATTAGTTGTCACTTTCTGATAACCTCTACAAAAAATAGAAAAACAACAGAATGTACCTGAAACTTGGCCTTTCTTATTGCAAAAAGGCCTTCTATGAGGAACTGAACTCGTTTGTCAATTTCGCCTTCATGAAGAATTCCTCGAAAACGCTCAAATATACCTACAGAAGGAAGAATGTAACTAGAATCATGAATAAATAACCAAGGAAGAAGCTGTTAAGATGTCTTGAACACTATTTACACCCATGCATGTGTCTAGCATTTGTCTGCAAGCATTTGTCTGCAAGAATCGATGCATTAGAAAATTACTTTTCACTCAACCTGAATGTCAAATTACTATTGGGTGTGAACATACAGATATTTGATTGGATATCTGCAATAAATGGCAATAGGAAAACTTTAATATTTTTCAAAGATGAATGAAGCTTTGATGAAACTTCATTCCTATCTTTTTCCAAGGGAGCCTTCCAATGGACATCTAACCATAAACTGAGCATCACCTCTGGACTTTAGACCAAGCATCACTTAGTGCTGTTAAAGGTTGCTTGCCTTAGCGCCTTGAAGCCAACACCTCACCATGTGAGGCTTTGGCTTCACTCAGGTGCTGCCAAGGCAAGTGCCTTAGGCACCTTTCTGGTCAGTGAGGCAGGCAACTTTTGTTCCTTGCTGAAGTTATAAGAAGAAAATGAAAATAAAGCCTAGCCCAAGCCACAGTCAACAACAACAACAATCAAAGTCCTTTCTTACTAGATGAAGTCGGCTATATGGATCAGCTGACGTCAATGTGTTTTATCCTTACACGTTTATACGGTTAGGTTATTAATGATTAAATCTTTCCTAATAGTTTCTCCAATAGTTTTCTATGATCTTTCCCCTACCTCTAATTATTTCCCCAACTCACAGTCAAGCCAAACAAAAATTTCCTAACACATTAAAATAGGAAGTCCATCCCAACAGGTTCATGATATATCATTTAGGTTTAGTTATTTAACATTATGTAAGCAAATTATCAAAAACAAAATGGCAAGGGACCACAAGCAGGAAAAAAAACGGAACTACAGAAGATGGAAAGACACAAAATCACAAAGACATGGCTAGTAAGTATAGTGTAATATCTTAGATTTACACCTTGAGTGCACTTCTAGCTCTACAGTGTGATGTATGACTCTAATTCCTTATGATTATGATGATTATGATGATTATAGTGACTTATGACTTTATGATTATTATATTAGAACTTAGAGAAGTTAATTCATATTTCAAATGTTGTTACAAACTTACATCTCTCTATGTTTGTTCTTATGGCATATATCTAGCAATTTGTTTCTTAAAGCCTCTCATTTCGCTCAGGCATGCGCCTTAAGGGTACCTTTCACCTTTGACTACCACCTTTGACTACCTTGGCATCGCTAGAAATTCAAAGTTTCAAAACTAGAAATTTTGGCTTCATTCTACCCTAAAAGTTAAACTAAATCAATTCACCTATAATATTCCTTGTCTCAAAAAGCTTTAATCCACACTAAACTTTATGAAGCCTCCTAAAGCTTTAATTCCTTTGCTATCCTACATCAACCATAAATGTGGAGTCTTAACACCTTAATTTCATTTCCATTTTTTCTCCATGTCGAGAAATGGGGTAATATAACTCAACTAGTATCTACTTAGCTGTACCTTACTTGAATAAATAGTTAACACCATTATACAAAATACATGAAGTCAATGTAATAAGAACTAACAAGTATACTGGATAATTTAAAATTCAAATAACAAAGGACATATAGATAGGAGAATGAAGCAGAAATATGGACTCATACAACATTAAGCATCAAAAGGAAATTGCAAAAAAAGAATGATGAAAAAGTTATCTAATAAATAAAACCAGGAAACATAATTAACATGCAGTTCAAGAAAAAATACCCACCATGAAGGCCTTTAGGTGAGAGATCCTGCAGTATTGACCCACACTCTGTGACAAAGCCAACAGCTACTTCAACACTGTCATCAGTAGGCTTCTCCAACAAAACCGTGAGCAACTCTAAAGCAATGATCTCATGAGCCACTTGCTGGTTCACCAGATGTGCTACAAATTTAACCGCAGCTAGCAATTGAGGCTACACAAAAAGCAAGACATAAAAGGTACATGAATATATTAGCAAAAAATGACTCAATTGATCTTAAAAGAAGATCACATAACAAATTGGCATAATTGAAGTGTCAGCATACCTTGTCATTTCGCTTATAAGCTCTCTTAAGCTGCAAAACAATCCTTCTCAATAAAAGATCCCCCACTTCAGGAAACTTGGTGTTCACAACAGCAACCAATGCAGCAAAGACATCAGTGAAACCTGGAGATGCCATTTGTGACTTCATACATGACCGACAAAACAGACCTCTTCCCCTTATTAAATTCTCAGAAAATAGTTCAGGGATTATATTTTTGATATTAGCAGCATTGACCTTGTTCACAAGTCCATTAATGCTCTTTCTAAGAGCATCCCATGTTAACCGCTGGTACTCAACACTGCTTTTGTCTTGAACTTCTTTCATCATCCGCGCCAACTTAAATGGAGGAATGTAAACTCCTCCACTCTTACCCAAATTAGATGTCTCACCATTCAGGTTTCCTTCCAAGTTTGTTGACTGTCTTTGAGGTTTTGAATCCTCAACTAACCTCCCATGTCCATCCTCTTTCATCCTACTCTCTTCCTGTTGCTTGCTCACATACTTATCCCGATGGTTCCTACCATTGTCCCCATCATTATTTATTCTTCGCCTCCTATCCCTATCTCTTTCTGACTTCCTGTCAATCTCATCCTCTGAATTATGACGTGCACTGCGATTTTTGATTTTATGTCTGTCCTCACTGTTGCGTCGCCTATGCCCATTGTCACGCTCATAGGTTCTCTCTCGTCTATGTGTTTGTCTTCGCTCAACATCTTCATCAGAGCTTTGATGAGTCTCTTTAACACCATGACCATCTATCTCTTCTTGCCGTCCATCTCGACCAAAATGTCTACGGGATCTTTGACCTTCTTCCCTAGTCCTTTCTTTATATGATATCTCTCCCTCTTCATCAGAACTTTCAGATTCCTTCCTTTCCTTATGTCTACTTTCCCACCTCCCATCCCTATCCCTAGCCTCCTCCCTTGATCTTTCCCTGTCCTTATCATCAATTCTGACCTTCTGAGTAAGATGATCATCTCTTTTATTTCTATTTCTCCGCTCTGAATCTGAGGCATCATTATCCTTATGATCACTAGGATTATCTGATCTGGAACTCTTCTTACCACTATGATGACGATATCTATCTCTCTCATCCTTTGCATAGTCATCACTGGATTCGCTACTGTATTTTCTAGCCATGCCAATTGGAGAACCTTACAGTATTGAAGATTAAACAAACAACGAAAAAGACCGGAGAAAGACTGGTTTGGGGTTTTGCTAACAACCTGTAAATCCTGTACCCGACTCAAAACATAAAATTTACAAAACCCTAGATCTTCTATCGGGTCCCAAACTTGACGAAAACAAAACTAGACTTTAACCTAAAGAAGATGGAAAACTGGAGGCGAAAAATGGAAAACCAGAAAAATGGATGGGTATTTCAAATTTCAAGAGGCGAAAATGACGAGAAAAGAGGGAGAAAGCGTAACCTAAAGAAGATAAGGAGAAGGAGCCGACGGTAGTTGCTGCTAGCCGGCGTACGGCAGTGCAGGGAGGTTGCCGATGGCTTCTGCGGCGGTGGGGAGGAGCTGGACGGCGTCGGCGGCGTCGGAGAAGAAGAAGAAAAGAAGTGAGACGCTACGATGAAGGAAGATAGAAGTGAGGAGTCGTGTGTTGCATATAGGGCTAGTGGGGTCATTTTGGGATTTCTAAAAGTTAAGGGGTGGGAAGGGAGTTCTGGCGTTGAAGGTTATAGGCTAGAATTATTGTTTTTTCCCATAAAAGCAAAGTTCTTTCAGAACAGTCCATAAAAAATGAAATTTTAAAAAAAAAATTTGAGAAAAATTACATTGTTGGATTCAATAACTTTCAAATATATAATTTATTTTTAAAAGAATCTATCTTTAGGAGTTATTATTTTTTAGGGGTGAGCAAACCAACCCGCCAACCCGAGAGCCTGTATAAACCAACCCAACCTGCACCTATGGGTTAGGTTGATTCGGGTTCGCGGGTAGGTTTGGGCTCAAAATTTTCAACCCGCATACTTGCGGATTCTTAGTTTATCAACCCAACTCAACCTGCAATCTCACATAATTTTTTTTATTTATTTTTTATACATGTTTATGTATTTTTATAAATATTTTGTATGTTTTTTTATCTATCTATATCTATATCTATATCTATATCTATATCTATCTATATCTATATCTATACTATATTATATGTGTGAGGGGTGTTTTGGTTGGTCAAAATTAATCTTATTTTGAAATATTTAAAAGAGAAAAAAAATAGTGGAAAGAGTTAAGTAACTTCCCACTACTTTGATGGCTACAAAAAAAAAGTTCTCACAGCAACAAATAAAAAAAATTATTAAAAAAATATTATAAAAATAATTAAATTTTTATTAAAAATATAATTATTTTTTTAAAAAAAATATTTAAATTTTAATAATTATTAAATTTAAATTAAAGGGCATGCAAAGCACACTAGTATATTTATATTATTAATTCTTTATAAATAAGATATTTTGATTTTGAAATTTACATAATTATATATATATATATATTACATTTTTCTTAGAGCATTGATCTCTCAAAACAATTAATTGATGCACAGAAATAGTAATTTATTACTGAAATAAGGGCGTAAGGCTTCAGCATTCATGATATTCAGCAGTCTCTAACTCAACCTTTGCGATTTCTTTTTTGGGTTTTTCTTCTTGTTGACAATTTTTGCTCGCTTCCTCTGGAAAGTTAAGGGAGTAACTGACTTCTGATTTTTGGGCGATTTGCTAACCTTCTTGTCAACCTTGGGGTGTAATTTCCTTATACAGTTCACTCATGATCTGTGTGTTATATAGGATCGCACTTCGAGGATGTTGATTGGTGTGGATGAAAGACGGGATGGACTGTACTACTTTTGCTCGTTGACAAAACTAAGGTCTTTCAGGCTATGCAAATGCAGGTATATATCTTTTTTCAAACCTCGTGTGTGGGAACCCGTCAACAAAATGGAAGGGTGGAATGAAAACACCAACATCTATTGAATGTTGCACCAACATTACGATTTCAAGGAAATCTTCCCATTAATTTTTGAGGAGAATGTGTTCTGACTGCAGGCTATTTGATTAATTGAACACCATCATTAGTTTTAGATGGATAAACACCATATAGCACATTGTATAGTAAGGATCCCACTTATGGTCATCTATGTTAGCCCATATGAAAACAGGTGATAAATTTGCTAGTCGAAGTAGACGGTGTGTGTTTGTCGGATATCCTTATGAACAAAAGGGATGGAGACTGTATGATTTGGATCATGGAAAATTTTGTTTCTCGTGATGTGGTTTTATCAAAGACACATTTCCCTTCGTAGAAACTTCCACTTCTACGGACAGTTTCGAGAATAATGTTACTTTAATGGCTAATGAGCTTGAGGAAGATAATGAGTTTGACGACAGAGGGGCAACATAATGAACACACCTGCAACCAATGTACATCAGTTAGATGATTTAGATAAATCAGGGGACCCAGAGGGTGAAACGCTTGGTCGTGGACACCGGCGAAAAGAATCTTCAGTTCGTTTGCGAGATTGTGTCCTTCACACCGTGCGAAGTTTAAGTCCATCCGTCATGCCCTCTTCACCTACACCTCAACACTCCTCAAGTACTTGTTATCCTATTGCTCACTATATAAATTGCAATAATTTTTCTTTGAGATATCGAAAGTTTCTTACAGCCATTACAACAGAATGAGAGCCTTTACATTACTCACAAGTAGTGAAAGATTCTCGTTGGAGAGATGCTATGCGCTGTTAAATCGATGCTCTCGAAGCTAATGAGACATGGGACATTATTGACCTCCTTGAACACAAGAAAACCTTTGGGGTGTAAATGGGTTTAGAAGATTAAATATAACTTTGATGGCAGTGTAGAGCATTACAAAGCTCAATTAGTCACTCTCGGAAATCACCAAGTCGAGATTATTTGAAAGATATTATTAAAAGGTAAAATTCTTCTATCACTCTATAAAATTTTCATATACCCTTTTTTTCTCTTTTTTTGATTAGTCATTCCTTAATTATAAATATCATGTATTAAACTCAAATAATCATTAGAATATGAATACTGTCTCCGGTCCAGAATATGGATAATGATAACAATTAAATATTTTTCAACAAATGGATGAATAAGGAATAGTGCTAATAGTTAAAGAATATCGATAAAAGCCAAATTACAATCATTAAAAGTAAAAAACGAGAGATAGAAACAATAAAACAGGGGTCACCAATAGGAAGCCCAAATCAAACACTAATCCTTGGATCTAGTGGCAAAAGCCAAACTACTATAAGTAGCATTAAAGAAACTAGTGCTAGAATCTTCACAACTAAATTGAATAACATACGCAACCTAAGATTCAAAACCTTTTATAATATATGGAAGTCAAAAAAAATTTTAATCACCTTGCTGGAATCAATTTAATATAATAACTGAAATATAAAAAAATACAGTCATACATGGTGAGCTACTACAAGCCAAACTCCAAAGGTGGAGAGGCAAGATGCAAAATGAAGGCGCGCTGAACTTCTTCATGAGGGGGAAATTAGTTAACATTTTAGAGCTAGGCATATATGGAATGAAATATGAAAAGCAGTGGTCCGTTTTTTGTCGCTACCGTCGAATTTATGCCCTGTGCTGTTGAGGGATTCGATTGGGGTGGGGGATTTCAGATCAGTCGGGGTTGGATGATTTTAGCTTCTTCCTGATGTGTTTTTTTTATGCTTTCTGCGTTTTGGGTGGGTAGGTGCCGTTTTGGTGCTCACCTCCTTTGTGTTGTTTTTTGGCCTTTTAGGCCATTTTTTCTACTAAAAAAAATGTAATATATATATATATGTAATTATGTAAATTTCAAAATCAAAATATCTTATTTATAAAGAACTAATAATATAAATATACTAGTGTGCTTTGCATGCCCGTTATTAATTTAAATTTAATAATTATTAAAATTTAAATATTTTTTTTAAAAAAATTATTACATTTTTAATAAAAATTTAATTATTTTTTTAATAATTTTTTTTTATTTGTTGCTGTGAGAACTTTTTTTTGTAGCCATCAAAGTAGTGGGAAGTTACTTAACTCTTTCCGCTATTTTTTTTTCCTCTTTTAATATTTCAAAATAAAATTAAGTTTGACCAACCAAAACACACATATAATATAGTAATGTTACTTTAATGGCTAATGAGCTTGAGGAAGATAATGAGTTTGACGACAGAGGAGCAACATAATGAACACACCTGCAACCAATGTACAACAGTTAGATGATTTAGATGAATCAGGGGACCCAGAGGGTGAAACGCTTGGTCGTGGACACCGACGAAAAGAATCTTCAGTTCGTTTGCAAGATTGTGTCCTTCACACCGTGCGAAGTTTAAGTCCATCCGTCATGCCCTCTTCACCTACACCTCAACACTCCTCAGGTACTTGTTATCCTATTGCTCACTATATAAATTGCAATAATTTTTCTTTGAGATATCGAAAGTTTCTTACAGCCATTACAACAGAATGAGAGCCTTTACATTACTCACAAGCAGTGAAAGATTCTCGTTGGAGAGACGCTATGCGTTGTTAAATCGATGCTCTCGAAGCTAATGAGACATGGGACATTATTGACCTCCTTGAACACAAGAAAACCCTTGGGGTGTAAATGGGTTTAGAAGATTAAATATAACTCTGATGGCAGTGTAGAGCATTACAAAGCTCAATTAGTCACTCTCGGAAATCACCAAGTCGAGGGTGTTGACAACACCGATACATTCGCACCAGTGGCCAAGATGGTTACAATCCGCGTCCTCCTTGCCATTACTGCAGCTAAAAATTGGAAGGTTAATCAAATGGATGTGCATAATGCATTTCTTCATGGTGATCTTGATGAGGAAGTTTACATGAAGCTACCTCAAGAATTCCGAGTTGAAGGTTCAAATAAGGTGTGTCGGCTACTGAAGTCCCTTTTATGGTTTGAAACAGGCCCCGCGTTGTTGGTTTTCTAAGCTATCTTCTGCTTTGGTCTCTTATGGGTTTCAACAATCCCAATCTGACCACTCCCTACTCACTTTCACAAAGGGAGATGTACAACTGAGTGTTCTTGTATATGTCGACGATCTCATTGTTGTTGGAATGATGTTGATGCTCTCAAGAAGTTCAAATTGTACCTTGGTGATTGTTTCCACATGAAAGATCTTGGCGTTTTAAAATATTTTCTTGGTGTTGAGGTAGCAAGAGGACCAAACGGGTTTGTTCTTTTGCAACGTAAATATGCATGGGATATTATTACTGAAACAGGTCTTCTTGGATCTCGGCTAGCAATGACACCACTGGAGCAGAATCTGTTGGGAATCCTTGGCGCCTAAGGCAGCGGAAGCAAAAATAAAAATTAAAAATAACGCCTAGGTCCTATGATTCCCGAACGGATCCGCTAGTAGAATTTAAAACTTTTGGTTAGTGTTATACCTCAGAGTTTCGAATCAATCGGTTGAACGGGCGAGTTCCACGGAGTCCACTCCCAGAGTTCTCCCTCTGCCAGTAATCCACACGAACAGTTTCTTTGATCACCGAGGTGCTAGCCTCCAATTCTTTTCTCCAAAAGAATTCCGGGACCAATCTACAGACCTCTGAATTTCAAGAACTCCTTCTTGAAAAACAGCACTAGAGGTGGCGCTAGAAGAATCCCCCCACAAGAACACCTTCTTACCTATTCTTCTCTCAAAACCCTAATTTTATAGCTAAAGTCGAAATTCCCTAACTCTTAGAGAAAGTCGACTTTCTCTATGTGTGTGTGCAAAGGATTATTTTCTCTATCTAACTCTTAGGAGGAAAATCAATTAGGGTTTGTGTATTACACTTATGAGGCAAGTCGACTTGCCCATTTAAATAGGGAGAATATTTGGTGATTTAATAATTCCTAAAATAAAGATATTCTGATAATATAATTATTTTAGGCCTTGAATTTATAATTATAATATTACTCTAATATTATATTTAAATTCAAAATGCAATCTTGGAGAATCAAATTGAGAGATCAAATCTTCCAATGGGACCCACCAAGATGGCGCCTTCCTCCCCGTTTTTATCTTTGGAATTTAATTAATCAAAAACTTCCTTATTTTTGATTCACCAAAGATTCTGAGAGATATTCACCAAATCTTTTGAATTTCAAATCTCCATTTGAATTTCAAATATTATTTGAATTAAATAAAACAATTTTATTTATCCAAATAACACCCCAAAAAGGCGCCACCCTCTCCTATTATTTAGGAATTTTATAATTCAATAATTTCCTAACTCTTAGGAACATTATCTGAGTTATTTTCCTAATATTTAAATTGTCTATAATTAATCTCATTAATTATAT
>QANZ01019886.1:46741-88348 GCA_003254925.1 Chamaecrista fasciculata
GAATAGTCATTGACCTCAGGTCAAAGGCATCGCTACAGGCGTACTAGGAGAGACTAGCTGATGACTAAACCCATGCAGGATTCTCCGGGTCAGTCCAGCAATTCGTAACCACCTTACGTAATTGCACCATGACTCTCGTCCCAGCATCTAGTGCGTGCATCTCATGCACCGAGGTCATGCTGGTCTTAGTTCATTTTTGCTCCCACAAAAATAATCGACCAGGGACAATTTTAGATTAATTATCTCATAATTAATCATGGACGTTATCATAGTAAACATGCAAATAATATGACAACTCATTAATTTATCTTCCATAAATTAATAATATGTTCACAACATATTTAACAAATAAAATGATTGGCCCTAGGGCACAATCTCCAACAGAATCATCATCTTGCTCTTTCAACTAGCAAACCCATAGTTGATCCCGAGTCATACCGACGCCTAGTGGAGAGATTAATCTACTTGTGTTTCACTCGACCAGATTTATCTTATAGTGTGCATGTGTTATCCCAATTAATCCAAACACCGCGGCAAGATCATTGGGATGTGGCGTTAAGGGTGGTTCTTTACTTGAAGGGGACCCCTAGCCAAGGGATTCACTTTGATCGAAATTGTG
The DNA here is from genome assembly GCA_003254925.1 of Chamaecrista fasciculata. Lineage (NCBI taxonomy): Eukaryota > Viridiplantae > Streptophyta > Magnoliopsida > Fabales > Fabaceae > Chamaecrista > Chamaecrista fasciculata. The sequence continues at coordinate 47,361 of QANZ01019886.1, forward strand.
ATTTTCAACTTCGTGGGTGGTGTGATGCTGACTGGGAAAGATATCCTCTTACGCATCACTCTCTCACCGGTTGGATGACCTTTCTCGGACAGTCACCAGTGTCTTGGAAGACGAAGAAACAACAGACACTGTCACACTATATATCATGTCATGCATGGTTGTCAAACTCGAGTTTTAATTCGTAAACTCGCCAAGTTTATCCCCTAATTTCGAGCAAACTCGTCACAAACTCAAAAATGACCCAAACTCGGGTAAACTCACAGCAAAATCGTGAACTCGTGTGAACTCGTGAGTTTACCTTAAACTCGGTGAGTTCACATTAAGTGTTATATTTTTTGTCAAAATTCAAATTTTGTCCCATATTTTTTGCTCAGTTCCCAATTTGGTCCCATATCTTTGGGTCAATCATATAGTTAGTCTTCTATCTTTAGGTCAGGTGCATAAATGGTCCTATATCTTTATAAAAGAATCAACTAACGATTGATCTTTTTGCAAATATATTGGACTGATTCTGCCACTTGACCGAAAAGATATAGGACCAAAAATGATATAGGACCAAATTGGGACCGTTTGTAAAGATATGGGACCAAACGTGCAACAAAATAGATACATGACCAAATTGGGAACTGAGCAAAAAATATGGGACCAAAGTTACACTTGGATAAGATAATGAGTTTATGACTATTTGAATTTTGAATAATAGTGTTATATTATGTCATATTTGTGTTTACTTTAATTTAATTTTACACTTAAAGTAAATGATTTATAGGTGTAAATTTTATTCTACATACTTAGGTAAACTCGGCGAGTTTACGATTTGAGTTTGCGATCCGAGTTTACCCCCCTCTACGAGTTTACTTAAACTCTCGAGTTTGACAACCTTAGTGCCATGGCTATGACAACACGAGTTGAAATGGTTGAATGCTACTCTGGCTGACCTTGGTATATCGCATTCAAAGGCCATCTCTCTCTCCAGTGTGATAGCCAAGTTTGTTGATAAAGGCTCATGATGAATGGAAAATTGGGAATGAGAAGGATTGGAACCCACGTGTTGTACCACAGGTTCTGACCTTTCACTTCCTCACCCATCTTCAATTTTAGATCTGATATTGATCACACCCGTCGTTAGGTGGCCAAAAATATCGAAATTAATGCACTATAGTGGTGCAATCTGAGTCGATCTCTCGAGGAACTTTTGTGCAAAGTTTAAAAGCAAACGATACCAAATTATCACTAATCGGGTGAAGACAAGGGAAAGTTGTTCTTTAAATGTTTTTATATGACCTAAAACAATAATTAAATAAAGCAATAATATTTTTGGGTTTTTGACTAAAAGGACTAAAATGAAATTAATAATAATAAATGAGTTAAACAACCACAGAGAGAAAGGCAATAATAATAAATTAACGGATTAACCAAATTGAGAGAGTACCCGACAGAGCAATTGGATTAAGCAATCATCACTACTATAGATAAATGGAGCATCTCACACAAATTATCCTAAGGTAGTCACTAATAACCAAGGTTATTAAAACCGGACCGGCCATCGAACCGGATGAAGTAGGGGTTCAAGGTTCAATGGTCCAACCGGGGTCGGACCGTTAATAATTAAATAAATTAAAAATAATATATTTAATTTAAAATAATAAAAATATACTAATAACTATTAAAAATACATAATAATTAAACTTGCTTGAGTAAGAAAGTGAGAACTAAAAAGATACAAGATTAAATATTAGAGTGAAAACTACTAAATAACTTATTATTTTAGAGTCTAAACTTAATATGAAAAGAAATATATTAGGATAAAAATCAAATTTATTTAAATGTACTTATTTTAAACACTAATTAAATATATCTTGAAAAGAGAAAAATTTGGTAAGTTGTAACTAAATAAATACTCATACAAAAAGTCAGAAAACAAATCAATGCTCAATTACTAATTGCATCATTCAATGCACCAATATTGCAACAAATCACAAACCCTAATACACCACCTCCTTATTCACTTACACAGCGCCTCTCTAGTCTCCCATCTGCGTGCTTCTTCTTCTTCCTCTTCCTCTTCTTCCTTCATATTGTAGCACAAAAAAATCTCTTACACGGCGCCTCTCTAGTCTCCCATATCTCATCACTCACGCTTTCTCTCCTCTCTCTGTTTTCTGTGTTTGAATAAGTTTTCCTTTTCTTTTCCTCTCTCTCTCTCTCTCTCTCGCCGGAAACTTCACCGGCGACGATGGCCGGTACCACCAACCTCACCACCATCTGACACCTCGCCGACGAGATCCTCACCAACGTCTTCTCCATCATCCCCTTCTCTCTCTCTCTCGACCTCTCTCTCATCTGAACCGGCTGAACCCCTTGAACCGCCGGTTCTTACCGGTTTTGGCGGTTCAAGCCCGGTTCGCCCGGTTCTTCGCCGGTTCTCTGCACAGCCGGTTTGTCCTTCAACTCGGACCGGACTGGGGACCGAGTCGCGGTCCAACCGGTCGGACCGGCCGGTCCGGTCCGGTTTTGATAAGCTTGCTAATAACTCAATGACTTAGATTAACAATGTTATCATGAAAATACCTCAAACAAGATAGTTCATAACAAGAATTGAAAACCTTCATTAAATTGATGATAAAGAAGATCAAGAAACAAAATCTTTATAACAAATACCATTGTCAAAGCTATATATCTATAATGATAACCAAACTAGTATAGACTCTAGGGTTACAATTAAGATATAATTAAAGAAGTAAAACCAAATTCTTAATCAAGAATCAGAATTCACAAATAGCTCCCAGGTCCAACTAGAAATCAAGAACAAGAAAGTAAACCCTAATTCTAGTGTGAGAAAAACTCCCTAAGTGTGAAACTCTAGTTCATGCATTGCTCCAATGCTCCTCCGGGTATGAGTGTTTAGCCGCTCATGGTGGACAGATGAACAACTTCAGAATTGACTGCCATGATTCCACAAAAGGTTCGCAAGAAGATGAGAATGGCTAATCATCGAGATAAAGAATGTGTAAACTCTCTCCAAGCAAGCGTCACACTCCAACTGACCTAAAGAACCATGATATATGAAAATTTCGGCTCAAACCAAGTAAATCTAGGTCAGAATCATCAAAATCGGGCTTGGGCCCATATAATTAAAGTAGCCGCAAATCCCGCCGTGGGACCTGCCGGCGGCGGTTTGGAGAGAAACTTCAATTCGTATCGGTTTGGTCCCTGGCTCGTCTTTAAACATCTCTGAGCCTTCCTCGAAGTATTTCAGAACTTTGGACTTCATTAAAACCTACCAAGAACATCGAGAAACTAAGTGAATTCTCAAGATAAAGAGGATCAATCAAATAATAAAGATTAAACCCGAGAAAATCGCACAATTGATCACAAAATAGTCCAAACAATCATCAAACCTCAAGACATCATATTTTATCATAAAAGGACATAAAGGCATGCAATTGAATCCCAAATGAATATAAAATGCCCTAAAATGTCACTAAAATATATGATGAAATATGGTCAGATCAGATATGTTTCCGAATCAATCCAATCATGCCCACATGTAATCTTGTAACACATCATCATTGCTTCAATTATGAAACCCACGTTTCAAGTTTTGTTGATAAAGGCTCATAATGAATGGAAAATTGGAATTGAGAAGGATTGGAATCCACGTGTTGTACTACAGGTTCTGACCTTTCACTTCCTCACCCATCTCCAATTTCATATCTGATATGTTTCTGAATCAATCCAATCATGTCCACATGTAATCTTGTAACACATCATCGTTGCTTCAATGATGAAACCCACGTTTCAAGTTTGTTGATAAAAGCTCATGATGAATGGAAAATTGGAAATGAGAAGAATTGTAGTTTGCAATTGTTTAATTCATTCTGCTTACATGATGGAGATGATATTTGCATTGTCTTTACTATTTGATGCAAGATCCAATTTTTAAGAAATTAGAAGAGAGAGAGAGAGAGAGATGAGAGATGTGTGATTGTGATGTGTACTTACAAGTTGGGCAAAATAACATTTTATCCCAAGATAAAAATGAGTATTTACAAGTTGACCCAATATTCAGTGAAATGACAATTTTGTCCTTGTGATGTGTGATTGAATGTATTAGAGTATAGGTAATTATAGGTATATATATAGGGACATAATTGTAATTGAGTGTGTTTGATTATAAAAAAAGGGTAAATTACAAATTAAGTACTTATGGTTAGGCTGAATCTCACATCACTTCCTTGTGGTTTGAAAAATTGCACTTTAGGTACCTGAGATGTGCGCCGTTTAGCAATTAGGGTACCTGTGTTTTTGTTTCGTTAATTTGAAGGGAAAATGTTGACGTGGCGCAATCTTAGCCATCGATTTCCAATGTATCTTAATCGTCAATTTCTGTTGCATCTTAATCGTTGGTTTCTCTTGCATCTTAGTCGTTAGTTTCCACTCCAAGGTTAAAATCCCATTTTTGGCTCTCAAACTATGGGGTAAGTTTCATTTTGGTCATAAAAGCTATTTTTTGTTTCATTTTTGTCCTTAAACTTTCACATTTTTTCCGTTCTGATCTCTAAAATGTGATTTTATAGGAATTTTCTGTTGGGAATCCTAGGCGCCTCAAGCAGCGGAAGCAAAAACAAAAATAAAAAAAAAAACGCCTAGGTCCTAGAATTCCCGAACGGATCCGCTAGTAGAATTTAAAACTTTTGGTTAGTGTTATACCTCACGTGTTTCAATCTGATGGTTGAACAAGGCGAGTTCCAAGGAGCCTACTCCCAGCGTTCTCCCTCTGCCAGTAATCCACACGAACAGTTTCTTTGAACACCGAGGTGCTAGCCTTCAATTCTTTTCTCCAAAAGAATTAGGGACCAATCTACAGACCTCTGACTTCAAGAACTCTTCTTGAAACAGCAATTGAGGTGGCGCTTAGAAGAATCCCCCCACAAGAACTCCTTCTTGCCTATTCTTCTCTCACAAACCCTAATTATAGAGCTTAGTCGAAATTCCCTAACTCTTAAAGAAAGTCGACTTTCTCTTCTTGGGTGCAAAGGAATATTTTCTCTCTCTAACTCTTAGGAGGAAATCGAATTAGGGTTGCATAAAATTGCTTGTCATGCATTATGGTGCAAGTCGACTTGCCCATATATATATAGTCAAAATTTAGTGATTTAATTATTCCTAAAACAAAGATATTCTGATAATATAATTATTTTAAGACTTGAATTTATAATTATAATATTACCTTAATATTATAATTTAAATTCAAATTGCAATCTTGGAGAATCAAATGAGAGATCAAATCTCTCATTGGGACCAACCATTCAAGCGCCATCTCCCTCCCCTTTTCCCTTGGAATTTTATAAATCAAAAACTTTCCTTATTTTTGATTTACCAAAGATTCTGGGATGAGATCCTCACCAAATATTTTGAATTCAAATCTTTTGAAATCTCCATCAAATCTTTTGAATTCAAACTTATTATTTGAATTAATAAAACTATTTTATTTATCCAAATAATCCTCATAGAGGCGCCAGCTTCATTATTTATTTAGGAATTTTATAATTCAATAATTTTCTAACTCTTAGGAACATTATCTGAATTATTTTCCTAATATTTAAATTGTAAATAATTAAGGGTAAATTACACTTTGGTACCCTGTAGTTTGACCCTATTTCACTTTGGTACCCTGTGGTTTGAAACTTGACACTTTGGTACCCTGTGGTATTCTCCATTAACACTTTGGTACCCTTTGGAGTTATTTTGTAATTTTAACCATGATAAATTTTACAAAAATTACATATTGACCCCAAAAAGTTTTTAAAAAATTACAAATAGGTCCCTAGATACATATTATCTAGGGACTAAAATGAAAACTATAAAAAAATTTAGGGGTCAATATGTAATTTTTGCAAAATTTATTATGGTTAAAATTACAAAATAGCTCCAAAGGGTACCAAAGTATTAAAGGAGAATACCACAGGGTACCAAAGTGTCAAGTTTCAAACCACAGGGTACCAAAGTGAAATAGGGTCAAACCACAGGGTACCAAAGTGTAATTTACCCAATAATTAATCTCCATTAATTAATAAACAATTATTTATATTTAAATTTGTCCCACAAATCTAAATATGTCATCTGTAGATCAATTAAGACAAGACATAATGTCCCAGACATTTCCTCTGTGTCTTAAATCGTGTCACTCGCGTGACCCACGAATTAACCCTAATTCGTGTCCCTTTCAAATGGTGTTTTGTTCTTGCTCGTGTGTGACCCAGCAGGCCCCACGTGAAGTTGGCAGCATGTCATCCTCATGACCTACAAGTCGTGAGCAGACTCTAGCAAGCCATCACAACTACCTAAAACACGTGAGTAATCGTTTTTACTAAAACGACTTAACCTCAGTACCTCCATGTCAGAGATCCGATTGTCCTACGATATCTTGGTCATGGACTAGGCACAGGAAAGTCATCCATAATCCAAACCAGAACTTTCTCGATTCCCTGAGTAAGTCCCAATTCTTGAGTGGCCACTCTTTTTCCTGGACAGACTCATCGAGGGCGACAGTTAGATATCTCTCATCTGATGAGGGACAAAATCCCATTTTAGCCAATCCACATTCCACAGCAATGCAATCAACCAGGCCCGTACTTAGCCCTTATGACTACCCTGTTACGGGCAGCGTTAGACTAAGCCAAAGCCTGACAACTGCAACGCCGGAATAATGATGACCTCAGGTCTAAGGCATTGCTACAGGCGTACTAGGAGAGGCAAGCTGATGACTAAACCAATGCAGGACTCTCCGGGTCAGTCCAACAACTCGTAACCACCTTACGTAATTGCACCATGACTCTCGTCCCAGCATCTAGTGCATGCATCTCATGCACCGAGGTCATGCTGGTCTTAGTTCATTTTTGTTCCCACAAAAATAATCGACCAGGGACAAATTTAGATTAATTATCTCATAATTAATCATGGATGTTATCATAGTAAACATGCTAATAACATGATAACACATTAATTTATCTTCCATAAATTAATAATATGTTCACAACATATTTACATAAAACGATTGGCCCTAGGGCACAATCTCCAACATTTTCACCATTATTTTTAGTCATAAATTAGAGATAAAAATTAACCACAAATTTATCTCCAATTTGTAATTAAGAATGAAAATTTCTCTTTCCCTCTTTTTTAACTCACTTATTATTACATATTTGAGTAGGGGTGAACAAAAACATAAAAAATATAAAAAATAAATAAATGGGTAAAATAAAAAATATGTTTTTTTTTTAAAAATGAAGTAACTAAGTTTGGCTCGGCCAGGCCCGATGGCCCGCCCTTAGTTTAACCGGGTCGGATCTCAAGTCCAGCCCGTGATTACTCCAATATTTGAGAGAGAAATGATTCATTTAATTATTTAGGTTCGAAATAGCAGCGTAAACCATATGAAATAACATTTTTGGATGAAAAACGAAACAAATATGAATGTTTGAGGACCAAAATGAAATAAAAAATAGTTTTAGGACCAAAGTGAAACTTAGCCCATAGTTCGTGGACCAAAATTTGATTTTTCACTGACTCACGTGAGCGCCATGTCATCATTTTTTGTTAAAATTGACGGAATAAAACCACAGGTATCCTAATTGTTAAACGGCGCACATATCAGGTACCTAAAGTACAATTTTTCAAACCACACGGCAATGATGTGAGATTCGGCCTAACCACAGGTACTTAATTTGTAATTTACCCTAAAAAAAAATCATGATTATGATTTGATCAGAAAAAAAGTGCAAATGAACATATTAAGATTATAATCAAAGCGCAATCGAACTGAGACTGAATCATCACAAAGAATGTGTTATTTTTGGGGTTGCGTTATTGTTTGATGAGACATCTGCATTATTTATATAGTTATTTGAGACATTCTTGAAGGAACATAGTGAAAAGAGGCCCCAGACCATCTTTACTTATCAAGACCAAGCAATGGCTAAAGCAATCCATGAGGTTTTACCTGATACATATATGGACTTTGCACATGGCATCTATCCCAAAATCGTAGCAAGCACTTAGGCTATTTGATGAAGGGTGAATCTAACATTATATGAGACTTCAATGTTTGCATGTATAAATGTGAAGATGAGACAAAGTTTGAAGTAACTTGGAATCAGGCAATGGATTAAAGGGGAAATGGGCATTTTGTTTTATGAAGAGAGCATTGACATTTGACATGCGGACCGCACAATTGAGCGAGAGTTTAAATTCAAAAGTCAAATACTATGTGAATCTGGATCTTGACATTATCCAATTTTTCAAACAGTTTGAGCGAATAGTGGAGGATAAAAGATATAATGAATTGACACAAGAATTTGAAGGAAGAAATCAAATACCAAGAATAAAATGTTTAAGCTCGCGTATGTTGCAACCAGTTTAAGAAAATGTACACTAGTAACATTTTAGATATATTCCAAGAATAATTTGACTTGTTCTTTGCTTGTTCTGTAAAGCAAAGAAAGGAAATTGGTTCTATGTTTGAGTAATCATTACTATGGATGGCTCCCCAAGCGAATGGGAAATTTGGTTTCATCCTCAAGCATCCTCTATTAATTGAATGTGTAGGAAGTTTGAACGAGTTGATATATTGTGTTGCCATGCTTTGACTGTGTTTATTGTTAATAATGTGAAGATGATTCCAGATTAATACATAGTGAAAAGATGGATAAGAATTGATAGAGATGGGACTATACATGATTTTGGAGGGAAGGAAATTAAGGAAGACAACAATTTGGATCGTACGTCTCAATATAGAAGTCTTTGGCACACTTTTGTTAAGATAGTTGCTGAAGTTTCAAGACTTAGATTTAGAGATGGGAGTGGAAAGCGAGAGAGATGCTCCTATAGCTCCTACTAGCATTGACATGCCACAACCAACTGACATTAAGAAGGGACTTGGGTCTAGAAGAAGGATCCGTCCCAAGAGTTCACTTGAACCTCGAAATAAGCAAAGGAAGGCTTCAAAACCCATGTCACAACCAGTTCCACAGTATGTCCCATATTCCCAAAGCCAACAGAGTCAACAAACCATAGGAAGTACCTCAAATTAGTAGTTTATGAGAAAGTTTAGGAATTATTATTAATGAGGAAATACTTCTTTTTAGCACATTCGCACTTCAAGTCAAGTCCACAATGAGAATTTTGTACGGAACAACCAACAATTTAGTTATACAGCATTCCTGATGGTAAGATTTTTAATTTCCATCTATTTAGTAGTTTGTATGATATTTTACATGTTACTTAAGATTATTTATTTATTTATTTATTCAGGATCTCAATCAAAGATTGAACTTTTATGATCCCCTTCAAGGAATGGGCTTCATTAGAGAATCAAATAGTATAGGTCACAAGCTACGATGGATATTTTTGCTATTTCATTTACTTGGAGATTTTTTTGTATGATTGCTTTTGCTTTTAAAAAGTAAAGGAGACAAGTGGGAAAGAATAGACAACCTGATGAACAAAACATCTTTATTTTATGGCTAAATTGCACAAACACTTCCTGAGTTTTAGGTTGAGTACACATAACACCCTTGAGTTTTAAATTTGTGCAAATAGGACCCTTGAGGTTTTAATTACGTGTTATTAGCACCCTTATGCTAACTTGTCGTTAGATTTTACCGTTAAATGCCACATAATCGTGGGTATTATAGTAATTATGTTGAAATCTTAAAAAACTTACCCAAATCACTATACACTAATCATACAACCCGGCCCACCCACCCAACTCATACCCCTAATTCCAATATGCTAAAGCCAAGAAGCACAATCGTGAAGAAGATGTAGTGGAGACGCCGGAAAGAGAGAAAAGTTGAGAGAAGATCATTTGCTCTGCTAACCTATCGAGAGTGAACCACCATAGCCACGTCGAGATAGAAGTCGAAAATCGCCTCGTGAAGCTAATAATCTTGTTACATTGTTATCTCCACCTTTCTATATTTTTCCTTTTCAAATAAGAATAATAAAAAAGCTATGTTGTGCCTCGTGAAGCTTGATGATAAGAATTAGGGGCCAAGTTTGTTTGTTTGTTTACATCTATCTATTCTATATGTAGCTGATTACTTTCCAAGTAATATCATGCTTTTAATTCCTACTATACATAAATATCTTATGTTTTTCTGCCCAGTTGCACTCCACCTATACCCTCTTTAACAATCGAATAAGTCCATATATTTTTTAGACATTTTTCCATCTTGGAAAAAATTAAGTAAGTGATAGTAAATGTAATATCATTTTATATGAACATTATCCTTCAAATGGCAGATGAAGTGAATTAGCTCTTGGCCCCAATCGCGTATATATATATATATATTAATCCAAAAATAAATTACAATTGGAGACTGAATAATTGATCCCAAGAAAGTCATTAACGCAATTTATCAAACATTCCAAATTGATGCAAACAGTAAACTAGCTCCTCCATTAATTGAATTGATGAAGATGCTTTTTGATGTGGAAACTTACAGGTATTAAACAAATGGCATCTCCTGTTTTTTCTATTGGTGAAGCAACATTGAATTTCGAGTTTCACAGGGCTGCCATGATGGAAATTGAAATTAATGTCTGAAATGGTGCTTGGAAAACTGAGCAAAAGTAATATTCAAAAGGGTATGTGCATGGTTTTCTATATTCGTTTTATTTGGTAATTTGATTATTTGCCTAATTTACATTCGCTATGGCAACAAGAAGCAATCCAGCGGTGTGTATTATGTATATACTGGCTGATAATTATGATTTTTTTTCTATTTTTTGTTTTATTTTGTCCCTTTTTAAGGTTTGAAGCTTTAACTGTGATACAGAACTTGTTAAAAACTCATAATCTTGATCCTTCCGTCAGAGAAAGCTTACTTATTAATTCCAGCAATCGATTTTTCACTGTGATCCCTTCTATCCATCCACATATTATTAGAGATGAGAAAGATTTTAAGTCAAAGGTACACAATATCATTTGTATATATTTTTTGGGTTGTCTCTAGGGAGTCAAAAATAAAATTAAGTTGATGCCAAGGAGTATGTGGGGTTGCTTTAGTTCCTCCTACGTTCAACCCTATTTCAAAGAGGGTAATGATTTTTGGCAGGTCAAAGTTGAAAGTTCAAATGCATACACTAAAACAATTCTAATTACTAGGTTAATGAATTAGACAACGGAATAATAGGAACAACACTCATAATGTTCATGTCTTGCTTTCATAATCAGTTTAATGAATGTATAAACTAAAACATGTCTTGCTTTGAATGTTACTTTTGTTTTCTCTGCAAATCTCTGAGACTTCAAACTAGAATGAGAAACTAGACTTGCTTTGTGTAGTTAGTCTCCTTTTCAGTTTGAGTAAATCACTCTGTTTTGGTTTCTTTCTTTTGTTACTGTTATCCTTTTAAATTATTTTCTTCTTACGTTCTCGATTAGATGCCACAAGTCTCCTTTTAATGCCTTGCCTTGATCATGGCATCAGGTTGACACTTATTGAATTTGATCATTTATCCATATATGTGATGTAAATTTGATCTCATAAATCTATATTTTTTTAACTCTTTCAATTGGTTTAATTCTAAGATACTTTAATTTCTTTTTGATATTGTTGTAGTATGGGGAGTCTAGGATATAAGAGACAGGAAGATGAAGTAAAAACATCCAAGTCTTGGATTGCCAGTTCAATGGAGCTAAAAGTGCAGCAAGAATCAAGACATGGCCGGCAAATGCTCTCTATATCATAGTTTTTGTTATTTCCATTTAATTTCTTATAGATTTAACTTTTGGGTTTGGATTATAATGTATGTTCTTTCCTTGCTACATTCTCTTTGCAATATGCTCTACGAAAGTTGTTTCATGAAAGTCTAAGGCTTATATGTGTAATATATACATCACCAACATGTGGTCCATGTAGGACTTTGAAGCCAATTCTTAGTAAGGTATGTGAGAAAATGGGTTGGAATGTATGGCACATAATTCTTTACATGTTTCTATGACATGATGTTGATGTAGGTCTTTACATGCTTGGAATATATGGCACATAATTCTTTCCATTTGAAAATTCTAACTATGTTGCATAAGGCCCTGAGATGTTTGCCAATCACAATGGTTCAAAATTAATAATTTATAAGCTAAAAGTGAAAGGATGAAATCAGATTTACTTGTGCTTGGATTATGTCAAATTTTAAACAAGTCAATCATGGTATGTAGGTTGAGGCTTGCCTTGATATGTTGGTGGATTTTCAGAAAAGAAGAAAAAAAGAAACTTAAACTTCTTTGCATCTGTTTCCATATGTTATACCTTTCTTGGATTAAAATTGACTGAGCCAATTAAATGTCATGCATGTGTATGTATGGTGAATAGACAAAAGATGTGTATGCATGTGTATAGGGAATTCGTGTAGACCTTCGCAATTTTCCTTATTGAAAGAGAATGCTTTAAAATACACTAATTTGATTGGGTCAGGTTATCAGTAACCTTGAGCTTTCACAAGAAATTAGCAATGTTGGAGATTCAGTGGGTATTATTTTATGGTGTATTGACAAAATAACTGAAGCAGCTGGAATCATGGGTACACCATGTGTGCAGTTTTTCAAAAACAAGGAGAATCTTAGGTCCTCATAAATTGACTATCCTTCCTTCCTTCTACTTATCATTATTGTCATTATCATTGGTTATGGTCTCTTCAATGTTGCTCCTTAAGTTACTGCTTTGATGCTGGTGGAGTCACTTATATCCATTTGATTGTTCGTCCATTGCATTATTTTTGCATCCTCACATGACATTTTATTTTATATTACACAAGGAATGCTCTTTGATTTATTAAAGTTATTTTTTTTTCTAGAAACTATGGAAGCTGCTTTTCAACATCTATAAGTGTAATATGAAACTTCCATTTATTGTTACATACGCGAAAAATGTGCAAAAAATCTGAAACTAATATATTTGTGTAAAATATGCTATCAAGTTAAATAGTGAGTTACAGAATTTGTATGATTAATTTAAGCATATTGTGCAACACCTGCCAAGTTGGTCAAGAGAAGGTGAAAAGATTAAGTTGAATTAAAATAAGATTGCAACTCTTAGGAATGTGTTGAGGTCCGTTAATCCATTTTTCCTTTACCTCTTTATTTGATTTTTTAACTATTGATTTGGCCTAAGGATAGGCTCACTCCAATTTTTTTAACTAACACCCCCTTTCTCTGAAATAGCCTTCCCATGAAAAGATTGGTGTTGTTGATTCCAATTAAATTATTCACCAAGGTATTCCCTCATTGGGGAATCAGGTGATCTCTCTTCCATAGTTTTAATTGTAAAATTTATCTCATAATAGCACTAATAAGATATGCTTATTTGTTTTGATGTGCTTGATAGGGAGAAATGTAAACTGGGAAAGCACCATGACAGGGGGTAAGTTAAGCACTATTTCATTTTTTAGTAAATTCTAAATGATAGGGTGTTATACTTTTTTGTACTATGTTTAAACATATAAAACTAGGATTGTTGTTGTATAAATTGTATCAATTGTCAAGATTTTATGATTTTATTTGTTGATTTTAAAGTTAAGTTGTGAGGGTTCCCAATTATATAAATTGTCAAAAAAAAAAAACCCGTGCAAACGCACAGGTCTTATGCTAGTGAACATAAATTCAAAGAGAGAAAGATAAAAAAAACTGTAAACAAACATTTTAGAAGTAGTCATGCATTATAAAGATAAATAGGGAGAAAATCAAAATGAAAAGCATTTAATCTTAGCACGATGTGTATTTACTGCGTGCGTGTTAGCAATTAGTAGCTGTTGTTAGCGCAACTTAAGCTACAACACACATACATTTCTCTTGTTTTAGATTAGATTAATACCATTCAAAGTCAAGGCTCCCTGTAACAACTTTTTGGCGAGAATTTTCTCTCTTCTGCTTTGTGAGATTTTTCTGAGATTTCTCTCCAAATTCTTGAGATCTAGGTCTTCCGTCTGGATCTAGTTTGAGAGTGTTTGTTTGTTTTTCCTCATCTCTTCTTTGATCGAGCTTTGATCTAGTTTGTGGAGCTCATTTGTGCTTGTGCAATGTTGATTCGAGGAGTGTTAGCGTTCAATCGAGCGCGTTCTGGAAGTTATGGAAATGGAGGAGGATGCTGGTGGAGCGAGGTTAGGTTATATGGCTGTAGATGTGGTGTGGAGTAAAGAAGATTCGTCGGTTGTTGGAAAGAGAACGATGATCGGTAGGGTTTTAGCTTCGAAGAGATTTAGTAGAGGCATCTTCAAGAATACGCTTTTCAAAGGTTGGAATCTTAATGGAGATGTGAAGATCGGTGATATTGGAGGTAATCAGTTTATTTTCTCGTTTGATAATAACATTGATTGCAGTAGAGTATTGAGAGATAGGCCTTGGTTTGTAGTTGGATTCCTTATTTTGTTGCAAGAATGGAATTGTTATTCTCCGTTGATTTCTTTTATGTATGGTCCTCCTAGGGCCACTCAGAGAGATGGTTTCTGAAAGATGCTTTTTGATCTTGCTCCAAGGTCTGATATCAGATGGCTTTGTGTAGGGGACTATAATGATATTTTGTTTCAATCTGAAAAGTGGGGAGGTAATATTAGATCTATAAATTCCTTCTCTATGTTTCATATTTGGGTGGATGATTACAGTATGGTAGAATTGGAGTTTAAGGGTCAGGTTTTTACTTGGTCCAATGGGCACAGTGATAGTAGTTTGATTAAGAAAGGTTGGATCGTGCTATGGGGAACATTAATTTCATATTGGAGTTTCCAAGAGCTTTGGTTTTTCATGTGGATTCTATTGAGTCTGATCATTGCATAACTGTTGTTGATTTTTTCATCTTTGATTGGAGATCCCCTGGGCTGTTCAGGTTCGAGAGTATATATGTGGGTGGAGCATGTTGATTATCCTTCTACTGTCAGGGATGGGTGGCTGTTGGTTGATGTTGACACTTGTAGTGATTGCATTGATAACTTCATTGAAAGATTGAGGTGCTGTAAAGAAAAGTTGATTTGTTGGAGTAGGGTTGCTTTTCCTAATCAGAAAAAAAAAATTGATGAGCTCATGAAAGACATTGCTTCACTGAGACATGGTTGTATGACAATTGAGAAAGCTAATGAGATAAGGACAGAGACGGAGCCAAGGGGGGGCCGGTGGGGGCCACGGCCCCCCCTAAATTTTTCGTAATTACTTATAAGTCCCAGTAATTCAAAGATAATTTTCTCTTATTCTGTTTAAACGCCCCCCCTAATTTTTAGTTGATGGCTTCTTAGTTCTAATTTTATAGTAGTTGGTGGGCCATATGTAATACTAGAGGCTTTGCGTGCCCTAACGGACACGCAAATATGTATGTAAAATAAATGAGGGACTAAATCGTTAACACAGTAACAAAGAAGGGATTAAAAAATAATTTTCTTCTTATTATTAATTTTGTACTATAGTTTTAAAATGTGGATGACGAGAAAGGGGTAGAGCCATATAACATAAGATAAGATATATATATATATATATATTTAATAGATTATCAAATCAAATAAGTATAAATTTGGATGGATACTGCAACTCTGCAAGCATGTGCGTTTTGGTCACCCCAAATATACACATAAATATATATTATATTATATCTAAATGGCCAAAAGATAAAGAAGACATCAAATAGAATGGTATCAAATAGAATGGTATACTATATACATATATCTTTAATGAGGTGTGACATCTCCTTATATTAACTAGGATCAATAATTTTTTTCACTTTACTTCTTTTAGAAAATTTATTATTTTGGTCCCTAAATTTATATCAAATTAATTAATTAGTTTTTAAATAATTAAAATGTATTACTCAGCCATTGAATTACTGCAATTGTCAACGATTTGGTCCCTGAGTCAAATTTAGGGACCAAATAGTATAAGTTTAGTACAAGTTTAGGAACTAAAAGTATAAAATTAGTTTAAATTCAAGGATCAAATAGCATTAATTTAGTACAAACTCAAGGATCAAAAAGTATAAAATTAGTTCAAAATCAGGGACCAAATTATCACCAATGACCAAATTGTTAATAATTGAAATATTTTATGGACCAAATCATGTATTTCAATTATTCAGGGACTGATTAGTTGACTCAGTGTAAATTTAGGGACCAAATAATAAGTTTTCTCTTTTTTTTTTTCTCTTATATAAGTACTCTTTTATTGATAAATTATTTCTCGTCTTATTTTGACATTTCCTATATCAACAGTAATTACATAATGAATTTTTTAAATTATGAAAATTATTAAAATAAAATTTATGAAATAATATGAAAATTACTTTCTAAGAAATTTTATAATTGTCAAAGTTGAAAAAAATTAATCAAACATTTACAATAAGTATAACTAAATAATTTCTATTTTTTAAAACAACGAAGGTTATAAATAAAAAATAAAAGTATAATTTAATATTATTTTTATATTTAAATTTTTAATAATTATATTTTTTAATAGTTGTTAGAAAGAAAAAAAAAATTTGGCCCCCCCTATATAAAATTTCTACCTCCGTCCCTGGATAAGGATGATGCTGGGAACTGGTTAGAAGATGAAGTGGAGATTGGTAGTTGTTTCAGAGACTTTTTTGCTGATCTCTTTTCTTCTTCTGGTTAAAAAGACCTTTCTTTTGTTCTCAGTTTTTTCAAGAGAAAGGTTACTGCTGAAATGAACCAGAAGTTGTTGGTTTCTGTCAGTTTTCAAGAGGTTAAAGATGCACTTTTCCAGTTGGGGAGGGACAAGGCCCCAGGTCCAGATGGTTTCTCTGGTTGGTTTTTTCAATGCTCTTGGAATGATATTGGGGTACAGGTCTTTGAGTTGGTCAGGGAGTTTATGGAGAATAGAAGTGATTTGGGGGAGATAAATGAAACCAATATTGTGATCATTCCTAAGGTTGATAAACCTGAATGAGTCACTCAATTTAGACCTGTTGGTTTATGCAACTTCATTTACAAAATTATTTCTAAGGTCTTGGTGAACCGCTTGAAAGGTTTTTTACCTTTAGTGGTTTCAGATCAGCAGAGGACTTTTGTACCTGAAAGGGTGACTCAAGACAATGTGATTATAGCTCATGAAGTGTACCATTATTTGAAGAATAAAAGGAATGAGAAAAAGGCAGAATTTTTTCTAAAGATTGATATGACGAAGGCATATGACAAAGTGGAGTGGGATTTCTTAGAGGAAGTGATGTGGACTATGGGTTTTAATTCAATTTGGGTTGATAGAGCTATGAAGTGTGTTAGATCTATTAAGTACAATCTTGTGCTTGCTGGAAAAAAGTTTGCAAATTTTTCTCTTGAAAGAGGATTGAGGCAAGGAAATCCTCTCTCTCCTTACCTCTTTCTTTTTGTTGCTGATGTGCTTTCTCTGATGATCTTTGAAGCTGTGCAGGGTGGTAATTTGAAGGGGATCAAGCTTGCTAGAGCTTGCCCGATGATTTCACACTGCTTTTTTACAGATGACTCATTTTTTTTTTTCTGAAGGCTACTGAAGATAATTGTGGCAGAATGAAGAGCATTTTGAATGAATATTATTGGGCTTCGGGTCAAGAGGCCAATCTTGATAAGTCAAGTATTTTTTTTCTCTGCTAATTCAAGTAGAGAAGTGAAGGATATGGTGTGTACTTGCTTGGGTGTGCAGTGTAGTGTGAATCCTAGAGTTTATTTGGGTTTACCCTCTATTTGGGAAAGGTCGAAGAACTCTGGTTTGGCTTTTGTAAGGTAGAAGGTGGAAAGGAAAATGCAAGGTTGGGAGAGGAACTTATTGTCTCCGGCAGGGAAAGAGGTTATGATTAAAGCTTTAGTTAATGCGATCCCTGCCTATGCTATGCATTGTTTCAGGTTTCTTAAGAAGACTTGTTTGGAGTTGGATAGCTTGGTGTCAAATTTTTGGTGGGGAGGCTCTGATGGGGACGGTAAAATTCACTGGTTGTCTTGGAAAACAATGACTCCTGCCAAAGATTTGGGTGGTATGGATTTTTGAGACTTTTCTTGCTTTAACTTGGCTTTGTTAGTTAAGAAAGCTTGGAGAGTGATTTCTTCGCCTAATGACCCTTGGGTAAAAATCATTAAAGGTACATATTTTCCTAACTGTGATTCCTTTGAAGCTGGTAGGGGCTCGAGAGCTTCTTGGGCTTGGTCTAGCCTAATGTGGAGAGTGGGAATGGTGAAAGCATCAATATTTGGCATGATAGATGGATGCCTTCTTTGCATGGGGGTAAGCTCTTTTCTAGTGATCGTGGGAGAGAGTTAAATATTTCTAAAGTTGGTGAGATCATTTCGAATGGTTGCTGGAACTTTTCTAAAATTGGGAGGTGGTTACTTCCTGAGGAAATTGATGCTATTAGAAGGGTGCCTTTGCCTTTTTTTCCTTCTGATGATTCTCTTATTTAGCAACACGAGAGGAGGGGGGTCTACTCTGTTAAGAGTGGATACAGATTTAGTAAGGACCTTTTGTCTATGGATGGTCAGGTTGATGCTAGCTCTTCTTGTTCTCCTGAAATGAGGAATTGGAAGTGGATATGGAATTGTTGTGGGCCTCCAAGGGTGAAACAAATTATTTGAAGGGCTTGTAGAAATGTGGTAGCTTCCAAAGATGTACCTTTTAGAAGGAAACGTGGTTCTTGTCCTAATTGTCCTATTTGTGATTCTTGTGCTGAATCAATTGAACATGTTCTCTTATTTTGTGGTTGGGCAAAGATGGTATGGTTTGGGGGCATCTTGCTTTAAAAATTGATCCTTGTGGCATCTCTACCTTTCATGGTTGGTGTGAGAATATGATTTCTAAGGTGTTGTGTAATGATGCTTTTGCTTGTTGTTGTCTTTTTATGACTTGTTTGTATATCTGGAAAGCAAGGTTCGAATTTGTGTTTAATGGTGAGGCTGTGGACCCTGTGAAGGTTGGTCTGAATGTTAAGTATGTTGCTGTGGCTCTTTTGTCTTTGTTGGCTTTGGATTTGAGTTTGTTGCCACTAGTATAGACTAATATGTTAGTTGTGGCTTTGTTTGTATTGTTATTTCTTTGTTTGTTGTTCCCTGTTTGGTAATAAAATTGGATTTTTTCTGGCCCAAAAAAAATTGGGAGAAAATCTTGAGATGGTAAAAGTGAGTGAAGTTATTTGAATTTTATTTTCTTTAAATTTATTTTTAATTTATTATTTATTATAATATAAATTATAGTGTTATAATATTATATATAGCTTTGAAAAGAGGACAACAAGAAACACATATATAATATTAGGGACTTTGTGTGTCCTAACGGGCACATAAAAAAATATATATATATAATATAAAATTATTTAAAAATTTAAATTATTTAAAAGATACAAAATAATTTTAAATTAGTAAATATATTAAAATTTGAAATAATTAACTTCATTTTATTTTTAGAAAAATGAAACTTTTAGTGAAAAATAATATTACAAAAAAATATTTTTTTAGTAAACATGGGCATGGAAAATGTTTGTTAAAAAAAAAATAGACATGGGAAATAGACTTGGGGCATGGAGGTGAGTGATTATATATATATATATATATTCATGAATGTTTTAAATAATTTATTTTATACTATAGTTTTAAAAGACTGACTATCAGAAGGCTCCTCAGACATATATAATAGTATAGATATAGATATAGATATAATATAAAGTAAGATATAAATGTATATTTTTGGAGTGGGATACCATAATCTCAATAAAAAAAAATAAACTCTTGACAATTGAATTCAAAACGTAAATAAAAAGGAGGATAATATATATATACATGTAGCAGTTTTCTATCTTCAATAACTAATGGGCTCTTTCTTTATCATAACAAATAATAATGTTCGAACAAGATGACAACAAAGTCGTTGTAGTATAGTGGTGAGTATTCCCGCCTGTCACGCGGGTGACCCGGGTTCGATCCCCGGCAACGGCGAATTGTATGATTCGTTTTGACGAACTTGACTTCAAAAGTCATAATAATTAATAACGTAAATTTTTAGACCCAAACGTGTACTCATTGCTCTTCTGTTTGCCTTTTGGGCTTCTCTCTAAATTACGGGCCCATGTATTGATGATGACAAGCCTTTCAAATTTGAATTCTTATTTCCCTTAATACTGCTACTTTTCCACTCAAGATAACTGAAGAAAATAAAGGCAAAATCATCTTTTTAGTCCTCAACTTTACATTAATTGTAAATTTTGTGCGCAATTTTTTTATAAAATTAATTTCATCTTCAATGTTTCACATTTTGATCAATTTTATCATTTGACTAACTTTTTCAACAAATTAATAACAGACTCCATTCTATTTTTTAAGGCGAAAGTCCTATTTTGGTTCCTCAGTTATGCTCAATGTTCCAAATTGGTCCCTCAGTTATTTTTCATTTCGTTTTGGTCCCTCAGTTATCCAAAACTTGACACAGTTAGTCCCTCAACGTTTTCTATCCAAAATTTTTGTTAAAAAAAAAAGAAAAAAGAAAAACTTGACTTTAGTCTCTCAATTATTATTTTGCACTAAAGTACTTTTCCTTTTATAACAGGATCAAAACGTAAAGAAGAAAGAAAGAAATTGGGGTTTTAATAGATTTCACCACAAAATAAAAAGAAAAAATGCAAACGAGAGAACCACAACTTCTTCTTCTTCTTCTTCTTCTTCTTCTTCTTCTTCTTCTATTTCTATGCACCACCACCACATCCACCACCATCATCACCAGCGCCGCCGAAGCTGTCGCCACCACCACCACCAGAATCTTAAAAAGCTCGCTCTCAAGGATAAGCAAAAACAACCCAATCAGTACTACTCAAACTCAAGTATTTATCCCCTCGTGCTTGCAGATCGCGATAATCCTTGCTTCTTCTCTGTCTCTTGCCAAAGCACATCCTCGAGCGTGTAGTAGAAATTCAGAGCTTCCAATCAGGGAAAATCCTCCGTGAATGACGGATTGTGCGTTCGGATCTTCCCGATCAGCTTGAACGGGCCTTTGTTATCGTTGGAGCTTTGATCTCATTGAGGATTCAACAAGTAGACTCAGTTCAAGAGACAACAAGTGGTTTTTCTCCCTAAGTGCTATTTGCCACAAGAAAACATTTGATGTTCACATGGTTGAGACAAGAGTATGCTCTAGAATATACTATAACAAGAGTAATGTAAGTTTAGTGATTGATGGGCATGTATTAACACTACTTCTATCTTTAATCAATGTACTCTTGCCCAAGAGTAATGTCTAACCAATATACTCTACAATATACCTCGATTTTGGCACTGTATAAACGAAACGACCACATGCTTTCTTTGGAGGAGAAGAAGAACGAACTGTGGTCGTGGATGAAGAATGAAGTCGAAAACACAAGATTCAAGATGCCATAAATTTAAAATTTGAAACAGAAAAAGCTTCAGAACACAAACAATCGTAAAGCTAAAGAAGAGAGAGTCAACAACTGTTAGATTGTGGAACGACAGTGGGAGGAGAAGAACGACAAATATGGTTGTGGCTGACGACATACGACAGCTAGGTTGACTGATCATGGTTGTGTGTTAGGGTTTAGGGAAGAAAGGAGGAAGGTCGGGCGTGGTATGTGATTGTGTGATTAAAGAGCGCACAAATTTGAAATAAGCACCATTGAAACTTTAAGAAACTTAAGCTATGAATAAATAAATTAAAAGTAAAACAAAATATGAAAACATGATATGTGGCTCAAAAATTCCCATAAGGTCACATGTGTCCAGTTCAAGACATTGTTTTGTTAAATAGATAGATAGATAGATAGATAGAAGATGTCATGTTTGGGAGAAAGTGATCATTTCATGCGGTAAAAGTTCAATTTTTTCTTAGGAGAATGTGTTATTTTAATAAGGCATTAATGAGAAGGTATTGAACGAGAAGAGTGTTAATATTTAATTTACTACTTAAATTGTTGTTGTAGTTGTCGTGGTTGTTGTCGTCGTCGTCGTCGTTGTCATCTTTGTCGTTATTCAAAAGTAATATATATAGATGGATAACTAGTACTCTTGCTTCACAAAATATAAAATGAGTTGTTTCTTCTTTATTTTCATTCAAAATATAGGAAACTAGTGTATAACCCGCGCGTTGCGCGGGGTTCCGAAAATAATCGGGCTCTATATAATTGTACTCATGGAGCAACAACTCATAAAGTAAAAAAAAAAAAAAGAGCGTTACACATAAGTTTGAATATATAAAAAGTACAAATAGATACAGCCGACATAAAAAGATGAGCAAAAAAGTTGTAATGATTGAATTACATCCAAATGCAAAATAAATAAGAAGTTCGGCTAAAAAACAAAAGGTTCTTAATATTTGGCAAAGACCTCGCGATAAATAACGTTCTTGGTCATGTCAGCTTGAGGATATTCATCATGACAAATCAAAATCTTCAAACCTGCCCTGGAACGAACTCTGGACATTGCAACATATAATTGACCATGGGTAAACACAGGACGACGAAGATAAAGACCAACGTTAGATAATGACTGGCCCTGGATGTGTTGGGAAAGGTTAAGCTTAGAACCTCTATCGAAAGATTGGTGACAAGTGTGTAGAGAGAAAGATTGATGATGGAAGGACTGCCTCTCTATCGAAAGACCCGAGCATTTTACAGTGCTTTCAGTAAACGAATGAATTGATGGTAGAATGAAGAAATTAATGGAATATCGATATCAGGGAACAAACCCCTCTAGTTTGTTACCCGAGAATATGGATGGGGCATAACATATTTCCTACCATTCAGTCGCTCAATAACAAAGCCATCGATGCCTGATGATGCCCCATGACTTGCCCATTGACTTGACCAGGAGTTGCCCATAACTTGACCGTGAGTTGCCCATGACTTGCCCATTGATGCCCGGAATTTTCCCAGGACTTGGCCGGCAAAAGCCCCATAAATTGCCCGGAAATTGCCCATGACTTGGCCTGGAGATACCCGATGATGCCCCATGACTTGCCCATTGATGCCCGGGAGTTGCCCACGACTTGGCCGGAAAAAGCCCCATGACTTGGTCGTGAGTTGCCCAAGACTTGGCCGAGAGATGCTCGATGATGCACCATGACTAGCTCGGGAGTTGCCCTTAGGAATGCCACGAGGAGTTGCCCTATATAGTGTATATCAATAAATTGATTCCCATAAAAGATACATGGACAAATTCATTCAATTAAAATAATAAAATGAATTGGATAAGTTTAATTTAAATGATCAAAATGAAGTAAAAATATAAATAGTAAATCTTCCAATTCTGAAATTTGATTAAAATGGAAATCTATTTCTTATTTTTCTAAATATTTTTACATAAAAAGTAAAATAAAAAAATGGTCAAAATAAAGTTTTGGTTTCTTATCTTGGAGTAAGTTGCAATCTAGTCTTTTATCTTTTTTTTTCCCCGATTTTAGTCCTATATCTTTTCCCAAAAGTTTGACTCCTTAGCCTCAACGACTAAATGCGATTATGTTTTGGTCGTTTTAAGTGTAATTGTGACGAGTTCAGAATCACGTGTTATTATTCACGAATTATTTCTTTGTCTAGTTGGAGCCATCAGTAAACAAAATCAAATTGGACTCTGAAAGTGGGCCACTCATTTTGTAGTCAAACGAGGAAAGTTAGTCATATTTCTTTCATTTTAAATCAAATTGGCATCATTTTTAAAATACCTGTGCTTTATAACTTATAGCTAAACGTATACAATCAATTAATTACACATATGTCATTGTTCACATATTGCTTTTGATATCAATTATGTATAGGGATGGCAATTTCTTAGGATAGTTAAGGTACCCGCCCGTATCCTTCCGAAAAAACTATCCGATATCCGTCGGATACCGGATATCGGATAGGATACGGATAGTGACAATTAAATATTTTTTGGATATTGGGCGGATTTGGATATTGCCCTCGGATACCCTATATCCGTCCAAATGAACGGATAGTTAGGGTATCCGATATCCGATACCCTATTACTTATTTAATTTTTATATTTTACATTCAATTTAATATTTTATATATAATTACTTAAATTTAATTAATTATATTTACTTAACTATTTTTTAGTTATTTTATTTTAAAAGAAATTTAAAATATAAATCAATTATAATTTTATTTATTTATTTTAGTCGATGAATATTGAATATTGGATACTCAATATATATCCAGTTTATAAAATAAGATATTTTATTCAATGTTTATATTTTTCAGATATTTCGAATTCTGTTGGATACCAGATATCAGATAGAAGACAAATACAAATATTAATTTATCACATACGAATAATGTATAGATATGAAAATGATAAACAATACGAGTACATGTAGTGATAAAAACATCATTTACTCTATTCTTTTTCATCCCTACATAAAAGAACAAGTAATAGGTAATCACAACTTCAAGAAGATCCATTTCTGGATTTCCCATCTACTCCATTTTCAAAATCATTAACATCTAAGTATTGGTCAAGTCAAAATCGATAGGAGATTGGTTGAAATGGTATGTATTTTATTTTTGTATAGAAAAAGCTCAAGTCTTAGGTTTGTTTGGATTGAGGGAGAAACGAGGAGAGATGGGAGAGGTTGGGGACCTCTTCTCCTGATTTGGAAACTTGAAGATTGGAGGGGAAGAGAATAAGGGATTAAGGGTTTGTTTGGATATGAGGAGGAGGAGGGAAGGGAAGAGATTGGAAGGAGAGGGGAGGGAAGCTCTCCTTTTTGTTTGGAGAAGTAGCTCTGACTCCAAAATACCCCAATTTGAAGTATTTGTAATTTGTGAAGAAAGGAGGAGGAAGGGGTATTAATCGCTAATCCCTCTTTCTCTTTCCCTCCAATCTCCTTGTTTCCAAACAAGGGGAAGAGGTCACAAACCTCTCCCCTCTCTCTTCCTTCTCCCTCAATATCCTCAATCCAAACAAACCCTAAAAGTTAATCCCTCCTACTCCTCTTTCCTTCACAAATTACAAATACCTCAAATTGGGGTATTTTAGAGGATGAGCTATTTTCCTAAACAAAGGGGAGAGCTTCCCTCCTCTCCCCTTCCAATCTCTTCCCTTCCCTCCCCCTTCTAGTATCCAAACAAACCCATAATCGAGTCTAATTAAGAATTAATACACATTCGACAAATGAACATTACAGAACGTCTCGACTCTAATAACTCAAGTCATTCAATTTAATTTAATTTTTTTCTTCATGTATATCGTTGGATCAAATAAAAATAGTAAATTAACAATTCAATCATTAAATTTTATAGGCATTATTATTTTAGTTTTTGAGTTTTTGAAATAATTTACTTTTAAAAAATTCATAACTCTTTTGTATTTTAGTCTCATTAGAGACCAAATTGTATAGAAATATGATATTTATAGATTGACTAACTTGCAATAAATTATAAATTTTTGGAGATTAAATCAAACATTTCAAAAATCTATGGACTAAAATAACAATGCTAAAATAATCTAAGAATTAAAGTATTAATTTACCCAATTAATTAAAAAATCTCTCAACTCAGGAACCCTACCCTGAGAATGTTTGGATCAAGGATGACGTGAGAGATAAGAAGTCGGAATTTTTTTATTTTTTTTGTTTAAATTTAAATAAACAACCTATAGAAATCAACCACTTGTTTCTTTCTTTATTTTTTTCCCCCTCTATACTCTTCTATTCAAATGTATTCTTAGAATTGGTCTAGTAGTCTAGTTGGAGAGACAAACATATAATATACAGTCAGATGCATCTTTATCCCGAGTTTGAATCATAATTATGCTAATTTACCAGAACATATCTTTCAAATCTCTTTGTGCAAGCTGGCTTTGGTACAATTGAATCACAATACCAAAGAAAGAAAAGCCTCAATCACAATTTAAAAAAATTAAAACCATCTTTTAGAAAAGATGGTTGAAATATTATACTAAGATGGGTGGTTTCCTTTTACAAGTCTTGTGAATGGATGGATCATTTGCTGCTTAAAGAAAAGAATAATGTTATAGTTTAAATGTTTAGTTACCACTAACTAATGTGTAGAGTTGCGTGCAATTCAAACTCGAAAGTTTGGAATAACATATCTTGAAGTCTTATAGAGTGGGTATGTACATTACCTTCAAGAAACTAATGAAACATGATTTCTTAGTCATGATTAGCCAAAAACATACACTTTTTGACAGAAAATGTACAAGCAAGAGAGACAACTGATCATGATTCGACAGAACAAACAATTCTACTGTTTCATTTCCTTCCAGAATGACATATATGTAGACAGACTTTGCTACCTAATATGCTCCTAGTACATCAATTCAAAGATTTTTCTTTTGTTTCCTTTAAATGGAATACAAAAGCTAAGTGATAAATGTGACCCTATTTGGAAACCCTGTTTTCCTACCTATTTAACTGTTAGCCAGACAAACTGCAAAAATGTAGATTATTATCTTCAAATCCTCCTTCCAGTTGAGATCTACAAACACATTACTTCAAGATCACTTGTTATGGCTTGGATTTGAATAGCTTGGAGGAGCCTTCCTTAAGCTGGTGTCCACAGATCTCCAAGAAGCTTCATGGGATGTTCTCAAATTATCTATACTTGCAGAGAATGAGGAGGAATAAGCTAGCAGTTTTCGTGGCCAATGCCTATCCACATGCTGGTTATTACTTTCAGTCTCACAGCTTACAGAAATCAGAGAAAAGAGGATGATATGTATGAGAATCAAGATAAAGTGAGAAACTTTTCGAGTGGTATTCATGGCAGAATGGCCTAAACTATAACGGAATGAGCAAAAGAAGGGAATTTTGGTGTTTGGAAAGACCCCATTAGAACAATTCAACTTGGGAAGATAGAAGGGGATTATGCAGAAGTATCTAAAAATGAAGAACCCTTTTGAGGTTAAAGAGAAAGGGTATGGGTGGGACTTGATCAAGTACCAAAAATACTAAGGTAATAATGCATAAATATAGGTTTCCAAAGGTTTTTTAAACCTAATTATGATATGTAGAAGAGCTCTTTTGAAGAAGTCAATATTGTAGTGCTTAGTTAAAAGAAGATTAAAAAAAAAAATCCATGTTATGTTTTTATTGAAGAATTGTATCTAAGCACTATCCATTTTAGTTAGACAATGGTTGTGTGAAAGATTCAAATTTAGCGAAAACGAAGGAAGGACCTGTGGATTATTCGACTTAGCACATTTTCTTTGTTGTTTTGTGTGATAGAACATGGAAATGAGACTGTCATGTGATCCTTAGTTTTGAATCCTATACTTCTCTGACATTTCTACAATCTGTTGATATGACAAGCAATATCTTTCATGTGACAATCACATGATAGAAGATCGGTTCCTTCATTTTCTGAAGAATGGGATCATATTAATTTAATTGTCTCTCTATTTCTGATAAATGTGACAGACACAGCTAAACTTGGTTGGGTAAGATTGCTTTCCAGAAACTTGAAGTTTCTTCTCTCTTAAGCAGTAACAAATAGTAAAATAACATGACCCAAAACCACATCGCCGTCTGTTTTGGGAACGTGGGAAAGACAGCTTTCTTAAAATAGTAGCATTTGCTCCTCTATATTTTGTGGTTTTTCTAATATGTTATTTTTTGGTATAGTTTTTTGTAGCTCAAGATAATTTTTTTTTAAGGTCCTTCTAACATGTGCCCTTGTTAAGGTTTCTCTTGATTGGTCAAGTGAGTTTTCAAACATTAAAAATTTATCTTTTAAATGAATTTTCGTAGATTTCAAGATATGAGATGCTCTACTAACCAATCAAAAGAAACCTTAAAATGTGATCTAAGGGCACATGTTAGATAAATTTTTTTTTAATAGGGAATATAGTCAAGTGGGTCCTCAAGGTTTCTTTTTTTAAATGATAGAGGTTTTGTTTTCAAAGAGTGTCACTGCCTTAGAAGTTCGAACCAAAATTGCATGTGGGATGAGTGAATTGAATATTGTTTCTGCTGAGAAAAACATATGGTCTGTGTCAGCATAAATAAAAAAGATTTTGGTTTTCTTCTGAGGCATCTTTGATTCTTTTCCATGTTACTGATCATTCTATTTGCTATTTGTTAGAATGCTACAGTTCTTTATTTTTTTGAGGGGGGGAACAATTCAGATTGCATTTAGATTTTAGATCTAAAAATATTCTTGAGAAAACAACTTTCGTGGGTTAGTCTACCAAATATGTCTCTACTTGAGAATTTTTGTTACTGTGCACTCAGAATTTTTATAGGTTTTATTTCACCATTTCATAACAACTACATGGTTGGATCATAGGCTCTTAGACATGGGAAAAACTTAGTTTTTATTTGAGTTCAATGTTGTATGAATAAGGTGATCACTTAGTTTCGGGTTAGTGAAGTTGCTCTTGCAAAGCACCAAAGCCTATTCAGAACAAAATATTTGTACATCAAGCAAATAATGAAAAGAATCCAGAACAACATTGCCATTCTTCTGAAAAGACTCACCTTGTGGCCTGGATGACCCACACCATAAGAAATTCCCATGAGGGTTATGGTTAAGAAGAGTTCGCACAGGAAAGATAATTTCTGGTCATAGTAGATAGGCATTTTTATCATCATCACCTTCAGCCAAGCCGTCTCAGCATACCCTTCGCTGTGAGTGAATGCAGCACTAAAAAAAGTACAATTATTATTACAAACTATACAAGCGAAAGTTTATCAAGCTGAGTGAAATGTAATTTTGTTACTGTGCACTCAGATTATACACGTAAATCCTATAATTCAATCTCTATTAATAGGTTGATGATGATTAACTAGCAGATAGATACATTCAGAAGGAAAGAATTCCAGCATGCACTACATTTGCCCAACTTACGTGCAACATAAACAATGTGTCAGAGTGTACATGTATAAGCATCATGTCAATAATGTCAACTGGTTGAATATTTTCTAAAGAATTTGAAAAATACAAAAAATTGAGGTTATACAAGTATCAGTTTGCTCAATAGCCACATTTTATTTCGTTTCTTCTTTATCAGGCAATATTGGAGCACCCTCCTTCCAGATAAGATTACTATAACCAAAATTCTTTGCAAAACAAGAAACCAATTGCTCCTGAATTATGGCTTCAGCAGGAAGGACAGAATCTGTCTCCCTTCTCAAAGATGTCACATCTTTATTTGTAATTCCACAGGGAACTATGTGCCGGAAATAGGTCAGGTCAGGATCAATGTTGAATGCCAGCCCATGAGAAGTGATCCCACTAGAAATCCGAACACCGATTGCACCAATCTTCCTTTCTTCAACCCATACCCCTGTCTCACATTTTCGCCCGGGACAAGCTTTCACACCATATAGAGCTGCCAGTTCAATCATAGTTAGCTCAAGTTTCTCTACATAACTTCGAGCACCGAGTCCAATGTCACGTAGTGATATAATAGGATATAAAATAGCTTGGTGTGGACCATGAAATGTAATGTCTCCTCCCCTTTGTGTGTAATGAAGCTCAGCCCCGATTCGTTCTAGGTCAGACTGTGGAATTAATAAATTGTGATCAGTACGTCGTTTGCCGACAGTATATGTAGGTGGATGTTGCAAGGACAAAAGAGTATCACATATCCTATGAGATTTTCTATCCAACATCAGCTTCTCTTGGAGCTTTAATGCATCCAAATAGTTGACAATTCCCAATTTCCATATCTCGAGGCTTCGGAGAACTCTCATACCCTGTTGACCATGACATGATTAATTTACAAGCTGCTTTATTAGCAATTGTTATTTCACAAGAAGTTTTACACCAAATGGTTGTGGGATGTTCCCAGCATAAAAATGTAAGAAAACATATTCATTAATAAAAATTGTGTCAAAAATAAAAAAGACAAAGCTAGTGTTTCCAAATCAGTAAAAATTTTACTTGAAAATGCTTGGCTCAAGTCCAGAGTAACACACAGAGTCACCTACATATAAACAAATTTGTTTGGTTTTGTATATAAAAAAGTGTAACTAATTTGAATCTTGTAGTCCTCAACCAATTGCAGAACTTGGTAGGAAGTTAGCAAACAGACTTAGGATGTATTATATACTGATTCACGAAATTGCTAAAAGTTTAGAACTTTCCCTGTCACTGGCATATCACCAATTACTTGAAGTTCAATTTTGTTAATTAATCTGAAGTACTAGAAAGCACTCATATAAAAGAACCTCTCAGCATGTCAAATTTAGTAACAGCAATGTGTCTAATCATCAGGCTTACTAACACAAAAAAGTTCGTTTTGAATAACAGTTTCATAAAATTGAAAGTTAAGACAAGATAACATTTTCAGAAAGTGAATCTATGCATTTCTTTACATTCGCAAAACCCTTTGGAATCACAGCCCTTCTATATAACTACGCAGAAGGAACTTCAAAGATGGTAAACAGGCTTTTCCAAAGAGAAAAAGAATAAAAGAAGATGAAGTAATGCCATTACAGTATTTGTGCTGGTACATCATGACTACCCAAAATGATAATTCTGGCCAAAAAACAAAAAAAAGCAAAATGATATTCATTCTATAAATCCTAATATCTTTGGTAATTTTGAAGAAACATTTAGTAACTACCACGGCACTTGCATTTTGAGATAATAGTGTTCTACTTCAAGAGTGAAGAAACAAAATGCATCCTTCGAAATGATAGCCTCATTTTTCAAGTAAATCAGGTCAAGCTTCTACATACACCAAATCAATTTTTCAAGTAAATAGCCTCCCTCATTTTACTACATTATTTCGAACTGTCCAATTGAGTAAAAATGCATTCATTGATAGCGTTGAGTTTCAAAAAACAAAAATTTAAAACTTAAAAGCAAACTCGCCAACAGTTTCATTCTCATAGCCGTATAGCATATAGGAATAGCCAAATGAAAAATCAAAGGAAGCAAGGAATCTAGAGAACGCATGAACTTACGGTCGTCTGCGAGGAGGTGGAGGCGCCGCCGTCGCCGGTGGCTGAGAATTTGAGAATGGAGAAGAGAAGGCTCCTTCGATTTGGATAAACAATAGAATCAAATCATCAATCAAACATGTACTTTTCTTTCTCTGGCCCTGAATTTGACGAAGACGTAAGTAAGATCCAAAAAAACAAAATGGGCCAAAGTCTTATTTTGGTCCCTCATGTTTGTACAAAGTTCCTTTTTAGTCCTTTAAATTTTTTTGTTCTATCTTAGTCCCTCAAGTTTTTAAAAAATTTCACCATTAATCCATTATTTTAATCCACTTTTTCAGTTTAATAAAGGAAAAATACAATTTTAATCTCCTAAAAATTTTAATTTTTACATTAAGGTTCTCTTCTTTTTATAATGAGATGAAAATATAAGAACAAAGAAATAAATAGCCAAAGTCCTATTTTGGTCCCTCAAATTTTTTCAAAGTTTCTTTTTAATCCCTTAAAGTTTTTTCATTTCGTTTTAGTCCCTCAAGTTTCAAAAGCGAGAATCATACTACTAGTCCCTCAAGATTGTCGTGCTTACATTTCTAATAATCTTTAGGTCGATTATTATCTGAAACATGTTTTTTCGTTTTATTTGTTGGCCAAAGTTAGAACGAAAGAAGTAGTGAATTGAGTGAGTGAGTGAGGGAGTGACGCCATGGTTTTCAAATCTCCATTTTTGTGAATCGTTGAGGATTTTGGGATGCAGAAGGCTATGAGAGGAGGTGGGGATATAGATAGAAATTTGAATCGCAGTTTCATACAAAATTCAGAGGATAGCTTCTTTCTCTTGGGCGTTTGAACTCTGATTTCTTGTTCTGATACTCCACGAGCCACAAAATAGCAGAACAAAAAATCAGAGTTCACGACCTAGAAGAATGCAAGCGTCAAAAAGAACGTTGATCGTTGAAGCAAATCGACGATACTATCACTCGATGGTCAGTCAAACATCATCAACATCTGATATATATATTTATTTATTTTAAAAATTAAAAAAAATTGAGGAAACAAAAGAAAGTATTATTTTCCGTTTTGGACTAGCTGGATTGATTTTAAATTAGGCGTAATGATTTGCTAAAATATTTATAAATCTTGTTCATCCCCATCCGCAATTCACTGCCCACCTACCGTTAATTCAATTCTATTTCTCTGTTTTTCCTCTCCCCCTCTTATTATTTCTCTGTTTATAATCTCTTATTACCGTTTCTCCAATATTCCGCCACTGACAGAAAGGGAGGAGAACAGATTAACACTTCATTTCTATCTCTCTCTCTTTCTTTCTTTCTTTCTTTCTGTGTTGTTCTTACCTCTTATTCCTTTATTTATTTAGATTTATTTATTTTTTTCGTTTATCTTTCTGAGTTTGGATACATAAGAAGCCATGGCCAGTTTCTCAGGAAGCTCACAGAAGTGCGTGATCTGTGACAAAACCGCTTACGTTGTCGATCAGCTAACCGCTGACGGTCGTGTCTACCACAAGGCTTGCTTCCGATGCCACCATTGCCGGAATACTCTTAAGGTGTATATATATTTATATACATGCAAAGGCACTAATTTTGTCCCCAATCTTTTTTTTTGCAGTCAATTTCATTTTCATTGTTTTACATTTTGGCCAATTTTATGACAGAATCTACGTGACTGGGTAATGTAAAATTCATCGAACATTCAGGACGAAATACCGTTGGTGTTAGTGTAAAGTTTGAGGACGAAATTAGTGATTATATAAATGTTATAATATATTGTCTTATAATAAAATAAGAAACTACTTTGGACTTTGAAGGGTTCGAGCTAAAAAAAAAAAACAAAGAAGTCTGCTAACGGCTTTCTTCAAATCTGCCCTTCAATTGATATCTCTAAAGGGTTTATGCTTGCCTGAGAGCTATTTGAGCGGCCTATTTTAAAGTACTAATCTTGTAGGTTGTCTCTATATGTGTTGATAAAGTACTAGAAAAATTCTTGTATATTTTTCAAACAGATGAGAAATATGCCTAAATTCAAGTCTTGAAGGAATTGTAAAATTTATTGTTTCTCTTTGCAGCTAAGCAACTACTGTTCTTTTGAGGGAGTGCTTTACTGCAGACCCCACTATGATCAACTCTACAAGCGAACTGGTAGCCTGGATAAGAGCTTTGAAGGTATTAATAAATTACTTGTGACTTGTTTGAAAAACATATCTTTCAGTTGGAAATTTGAGTCAGACTGAAAATTTTGCTTTTTGTGCCTCACATTCTTGTAGGAACACCCAAGATTCAGAAACCAGAAAAACAGACAGAGAATGAGGTGATTTCTTGGGAACTTTTCTCTGCATATATACTATCTAGTAAAAAATTCTTCTTGATCTTTCTTCTTTTCTTTAAAATACAAACACCACTTCATTATTCCCTTAAATGTATAATTTATTGTGGAAAGTATGAGATTTTTTATTTGTTAACTAGAATGGACTATTTTAACAGAACGCTAAGGTTCTCTCAAATGTGTTCGTGGGCACCAAAGACAAATGTGAAGGTTGCAAAAAGACCGTTTATCCTACTGAGAGGGTAAAACACCATCTTCCTTGAAACTTCTTTTGTTCTAACTTTGATTGATTCTATTCATTTTCAGTTTCAAACAACCAAAGCTTTCAAATTCTATTTGATCAATGAATTATTAGAGTTATATAGCTTTAGTCTTTCAAAATTAGTGGCTATAAGAGTTAATGAGTTTTCAGAAATAAACTTCTTGCACATACTAATGTCCATTGGATTTGTCATTCCAGGGATGAACTCTATATGTTCACTAATTTTTCAAAATGAAAACTGAATAGCTTTATAATAATTCAATGACTAAATTGTTAGTTTACTGAAAAGCTGTACATGAATCCTCATTTTATATGGTTCTAAGTGTCTTGAGTTTCTTCCTCACTTCTCTAATTTTCATTACCACGTATTTAATTTTATTTATTTTTTCAATTGTGTTCACTACAAGGTATTTGTATGGTACTGAGTGTTGGATGATAAAAGGCCGACATGAGCATGAATTAAATGTAGC
This sequence comes from Chamaecrista fasciculata, assembly GCA_003254925.1. NCBI lineage: Eukaryota > Viridiplantae > Streptophyta > Magnoliopsida > Fabales > Fabaceae > Chamaecrista > Chamaecrista fasciculata. The sequence continues at coordinate 81,301 of QANZ01019886.1, forward strand.
AGAAATGAGAATGTTGCTTGGATGAGTAGTCATACCGGAAAGGTTAGGATTAGGAATGAGTGCATTAGAGAGAAAGTTGGGGTAGCACATATCATTAAAAAGTTAGTTGAAACACGCCTTAGATGAAAAGTTTATGGTTTGATTATGTACAAAGAAGGCCGTTAGAGGCTTCTGTACATAGAGTTGACTAGATGGAAGATAGCCCAATAACTAGAGGTAGGGGAAGACCGAAGAAAATAATTGAAAAACCTATTAGGATGATTTTAATTATTATTAACCTTACCATAGAAATGAGTAAAGATAGAACATGTTAGTGACTTGGCGTCGATTAAACCATATATCCAACGCTACCTAGTGGGAAAAGGCTTTGTTGTTGTTGTTCACTACAAGTTTACAAGGTATTTGGATTTGTGTTTTGCCTGCAGTTCAAAGCCAATAGGCTTTCTTGTGAGGGAAGGAAAAATTATTGATCAGCCTTCACTGAAGACATTAATTTTTCAGTTTAAGTAATCATTGACACCAAAGGGTATTCCATGTAAATGTTACAAACTAAATTGAAAAAAGATGTAGTCTACAAAGTTCGGACACTTGAGACTAACAGCATGTTTCATGGAAAAAATTCTAGTGTATGTACAATTCAGAAAGTCTTGTGACGTAGTTCGCTTTTAAAGGTGTCTGCTTTTTTTATGATGGAGCTCAACTTCCTCTCCCTTTCTTCTGATAGATCAATTGGATCTTGTCAATCTATTATGTGAGGGAATATCTTGACATTGCCATGTAAAGAGAGAGTTAAACACAAGCTCATTCACTTTGTAGGGTCTACCATTCAAATGTTTTATTTACTCTACAAATGTCCATATTTCTTCTCACATATACCAGCAGGTGAAACCCTGACATGAAAGAGAGGATCCAAATCCTTCTTCTAATAGTTAATAATTGTTGTCCTTACAATTTCATTTCAGGTTTCACTTATTGGGACTCCCTACCACAAAGGCTGTTTCAAGTGTAGCCATGGAGGTTGTACAATAACCTTAACCTCAGCAAACTTCATTACACATGAGGGAAAGCTGTATTGCAAGCACCATCACGTTCAACTTTTCAAAGAGAAAGGAAACTATAGCCAGCTTGATGGCGACAAAGAGAAGAATGTTAGTATCACTGACAAAGCCTCTGCTTTGAAAATTGGTGCTTAAACTTGTGATGATAATTAACCCCTCTGCTTTGAAAATTGGTGCTTAAATTTGTGATGATAATTAACCCTGTGGAATAATGTCTAACTTGCTTAATGCTGGACTTGTTCTATCAACGATGTTCCTTTCTCTATGTACAAATAGTTTCATGCTTGTTTGAGTTAATCTTTTTATTTTCATTTACTTTAGTTTGCTTTCCTCTTTCATGTAACAAAACGTGGCTACTCCCCCAAAATGAATGGAATAGAACATAAACTGTATGCAGTCTGAAGAACTGAAAATTTCTTGTAATCTGTATGTGACCTTATAGTTTAATTTAAACATCATAAAAGTATAGAAAAAATAAAAATAATACAAGAAGAAAAACACTTATTACATGGGGCTGATCTGAAGTTAAGGGTTCATCTGTCATACAAAACACATCTGCTTCAGATTCTCAAGGGTCTTAACTTCTTATTTTTTATAACTCATAATTGAGTTATTTGGTAATTTTTTTTTTTTGTATTCTAATCTTGAACAGATTGCAGACGAGGTTTCAGAAAATGGGGAGGTTGAAGATATAAATAAAAGCAATGACGATGCCAATGGCAATGGTGAGGGAGATAGTACTGTAGAAGAAGAGTCTCAACTTTGTGATACAGAACCCCTGCTGGTTTTGGAGGCTTCTTTAAGTGGTCAACAAGATGCTTCTTGTTCATGTTCTTCTGATTGTGTTTCTGAAACCGATAATTCTGTGTCTTCTAATGTACTTGGTGATCCCAGTGATGGCATTAATCTCCCTTCGCCTGGGCAGCACTCTGTCTCTTCATCAACGGGAAAGGAGTGTGAAGTTCCAAAGGAAAATGTTGTTGGTGATAAGGACAACCAAGCCCCACCAAATGTACTTGATAAGTTGAATTTCCAACTGTTAGATAAATCCGGGAGAGAAATGAAAATAAAAGTGACATACAAAACTAACGAGAAGAAGAAAAAGCGAGCTCATAAGGACTGGCAGAAGTTGTCTACTTCAGTTAATTGTGGAGGTAGCAAAGGAGGAAATGGTAAGACTGTTAAGCAATAAGAATCCTTTGCTGGAACGTTAATGGGTTGGGAAACCCTTTGAAAATGTAGGAAGGTGAAGGAGAGTATTTATAGGGTGGATCATTATATTGTTCTACTTCTAGATACAAAGATAGAGAAAAGATATATAGATAGGTTCTTCATGAATAGTGTTGGGGATAATCTCTTCAAAGATTGGGAGGTAATTCCTTCAGTTTTTCTTCGAAATTCATGTCAAGACAGATTGCTTTTCTCTATTGCTTTCCAAGCATAAAGTGGCTGGCGGTGACTTGTGTCCATGGTCCTGCACAACATAGACATGGGAATTACATTTTGTTATCCTTTGTTCATGAGTAATGTACTCCACGTTGGTGCTTTGAGGAATTTTAGTGATGTATCTTTTGTAGCTATATAAACAGATGAGATTATAAGATTATGGCTAATATAGTTTGAATATTTATTAAAAATTACGATACGAGACCTTCAAATGCTGAGTTCTGGTTTATGAATGAAGGTTAATGTTGTCTTCCACTGACAGGTTTTTGGTCATTTCAATGTGGGAGGATCTATTTATTTTCTTATCCTTCTCAAGTCAAGTAAGGTAAAATGGGGTCCGGCTCTTTCGTATCAAGAACGTAAATTTTGCATCATTCAAAAACGGTTCCAATGCCAAGTCTGGGATTGCTACTACACACTAGCCCTTGGAAGTTCATCTCTCAAGTTTATCCTTCTTTCCTGCCTTGGATTTCTTTTTGAGTTGGAAGAACATCGGACTGAGAATTATTAACTTTGCACAATGGTCTAAATCTTCCTCTTTTTAACCTTTCAAAGTGGTGAATCTTCATTGAAGTTTCATTTTCCTGGAAATCTTACTTTGAGGTTTGGTGATCTTTCCTTAAAATCCTTATCTCATTTCCACTTCCTTTCTTGACAAACAAAAGAGTCTGTAGTTTGGATCCTTCCAGTTTCTATTAATATTTGTCCTTCATTCTTCGAATTTTTCATTCAACCTCAAAATGCTCAATTTCTTCATCAAAGGCCTCTATGTCATAGAACTACAAAGACAAATAATCATGTTTTCATTGGAATAGGCTGTATTGAACTTTTAATGATAATGAGAGTTGGGTAAGTCCGATTCATCTCATGTTTTCATTGCAGCAAAATTCATTGATCGTGGAAACTAAAAAAAAGAAGCAGCATATAATACATTGCCTATGTGTTGTTTTTTGCAGGATTATGGTATCTTTGAATTGAAGGAAATGCCAGAGTTTCTAACCAAAGATTTCTTTCATCGCATCACTAACGGATAATTTTCTGTCTTCCCATTGGTTTCATACCTAAGCTACTGAATTTTCATTTTTTCTTTTTGGGGACAATGTGTCTTCTAGAGTTTTGAAACTTCTTTTTGAGATAAAGGTTGTATAGGATTTTTCCCCTTATTTTTTTTTAGGACTGTTTACCCTTCATTTGTGTAATATTCTTATATTCCCGTCTTATTAATATTTTTATCAATGAAATTAAAAAAAAAAAAAGAACTTAGAATTATACAAATTTTTGTCTCCCATAATAAAATGAAAGAAACTTTCACCAAAATAGATAAATAAATAATAATTTGTAAGCTTCTTTACATGGAGGAAACTTTCACCAAAATAAATGTAATTCAATCAAGTTTGGTTAGTCCAGTGGTCAAACTCACTAAGTCGCTTAAGCAAGTGTTGGGGGTTCGAATCCTATCTTGTGTATGCAGCAATCAATTGGCCAGCGACAAACCTTTAAATGGAGCATAAATTTGTGGAGAATTAATCTTTAGCTTGTTGGGTTGAAGGATACCTTGAGCAATAAAAAATAAATGTAATTGGGGCATAGGAATGGGTGTGTATAAAGAAAAAACACCATAGCTTCGTTGGATTGGATATTTTAGCGTCAAGATTTGTATAAAATAATATAACCCTTAAAATAATATATTTTGTCCTTTCTATACCATTACCCCATAGGAATTTACATGTCAGGAATTGGATATCACTTTCTCATAACATTATTAGTCTCCTAATATTCTATACTGCAAATTGGCTTATGTGTAAACCGCCACAAAGTGCATCCTTTGACATTGAATGCGCACTATATTGTGATTGGATTTTCATGCAATCTAAAATGACGTGTTACTAGTTACTTTGTTGTCAATCACTATATAGAATTGTATTTCAACAGTTAAATAATATAATTTAAAGAAAGATTGTAAGAAAATACTGCAAAAATTTTAGATTTTTCTTTTTTTAATCTAAATCAAGATATCAATTTCAGACAACAATTACTAATTCTTCCGTTATGAATTCCTTATCATGCCAAGGGTGGAAAGTCCATTGTAATACAAGAACACAGAAATTGACTTGAGCCAAAGATCTCGAATTGCTTAGGGATAAACTTCTATGGAAGCACCTGAGGATTTTACCCAGATTATTATAAATAATATTTATGCACTTCACCATAATGTTGAACTTACAAAATAGTTGAGACCTTAAAATAAATTCAGTGACTTTGTACATTAAATGTACAATAAAATATGTATACACTTATTAGTATAATTGTGCTCCACCACAATTCCACAACAGAAATTAACAATGTCAGGATTACAGACTAGCAAACATGAAACATCATTGTGGTTGTATAAGTATATCTCAAATTTTCATTCTCCAATAGTAAAGAAATTCTAAAAAAACTCTCCTCTACTACTTTCAAACTCTACATCATACACTCCTAATTGGAGCAATGCCCAACAGAAATTTGATCTGTAGTGCAGTGTTCCGGAAACAACAATAACTGAAATCAGGGTTCATTGAACTTCTACATCAGGAACTATCTTGTATGCATTCTCCTTCAACATCTGAGCTGAAAATATTAAAAGCTCCATCATCTCAAACCCGGCAGCAGAAACAGTGTCTGCTTTCTCATCACCTTGCTCCTGGTTTACATCCCTTGTGTCGTTGTCCACAGTATCTCCAAGGATACCGATATCTGCCTCGGCTGACCAACTGAGGGGTAAGGAGCTTCCAAAAGCAGTCTTTAGAAGTTTCGCCTCATTGATAATGTTGTCAAGGACTTCTAGAACATCCGAGAATTGACCTTCTGAGGTCAGTGACTCTTTAGCCTATAATATTGTAGCAACTGATATTAACAAGGTATCAGGGTTTGGGTTTCAACAGATAAACAGAATGGTATGATGTGATACCTTTAATAGAGAGAGACGAAGCCTATGAAATGAAGAAGTTAGATGTTCCATGCTTTCTAGACTTTCCTTAAGTGTAGCAACTTCGATCTTCATTCTAAGAAACAAAAAAAAAAAAAAAGTAAGCGAACAATGTGATAGAAGGATGAGAAGAAGCATCACTTGCCAAGGTGGATTCTTCAAACATAAACTACCCCTCCCAAATCCACTGTTGATGACATAAACGGAAAGTACAACAATTGACACATGCCTAGCAACGTCCATGCTGTTGGATCTCCGATGGTCATAATTTGGATCACTGTCAACTTCATTAACACTGACATCTAGTGGAATCCATCGTTTCAAATATGATTTCTTCAACAAGTTTCTTAATCTTCCTTCTCGTTCATTGAAAACTAACTTTCTTTCTCCACTATTGGCAACAGCTTTTCCTTTAGTCTCACCAAATTTTCTGCATGTATTATAACTTCAAATAGTTAAAAAATAAGTTGCTATAGAAGAAGTAACAATTAAGCTAGCAAGAGACAAATAACAAGACTTAAAAATGAGTCTGTTTCTATTAAATGATAATCTAGCTGTTGGCAACAAAGGAATCATTCCTAAGCCTTCTTACAGGAACAGAAATTAGTTTGCTCTTACTGCATACCCTTAATATAACCTCCTTTAACATGCACTAAGAATTGGGGTGTCAAGGTAAGTTTTCTAATCGCAATGCAAGAAAGATAGCCTCTATATGGGATTTGGTCAACCTAAGAGTATAAAAAGAAATACAAGTAGAGTTCCCTAAAGGATATTTGGTGTCTTGTCAAGGATATCCATTAGACGTAGAAACATTTTGCATATACATGAGTGTACACACACATCAAGTTCAAAATATTGAACATAGTAAAGTGTTCTAAGAATATCATTGTCCATGTAATCACAATAGTTTATTATTTTTCCATGTCCTACGGTTAAAGAAAATAAAGATTATGAAAAATTAAAAATAAATAACTGAATTTATAAAAATTAAAACTAAATAACTGAATTCATACTCCTGAAGTAAGTGATTCTCCTGCTTTAATTGTGCCAACTCCACGAGAGCTTTCACCTTTTCATTAGTAACCTGAAGGGGAAAAAATAGCAACTCAAGAAATGAACACATATATTTAAGGTTCACTGTATATGAGGTTTTCGAAATATGATTGCACTAAACCGCAATCCAGACACAGCATTGTTATCTACATTTTATATACCTCTAAGAGGGTAATGGGCTTATCTTCATTTGCGGCAGAAATAGATTCAAAAGAAACATTGATTAAGTAACAGGAAAATAAAATGAGACAGGGACCTAAAATTGATATATTGCAAACTGCAAACATACAATAAACTTTCTGCTTATGAAAAAAAAATATTCTAAATTAACAGCACCATGCTGTGACCTCTCAATGCTTTGGCGTTTGAAGCAAGGATGCCAAAGAAATTTACCTGCAACAAGTTCCTCTGAAGTTCTTCTACTTTCTTTTGAAGTGCTAAATGCACATTCCTCTCTAATAAATGTCTTTCCTCCTGCTGTGATAAAAGCAATAATGTAGCAACCTGAAAATACAGCATGGTT
>QANZ01019901.1:6239-16384 GCA_003254925.1 Chamaecrista fasciculata
ATGCACCGAGGTTATGCTGGTCTTAGTTCATTTCAAGTTCCCACTTGAATGAGCGACCAGGGACAAATTTAGATTAATTATCTCATAATTAATCACGGACTGTTATCATAGTAAACATGCTAATAATATGATAACCATTAATTTATCTCCATAAATTAATTGATATGTTCACAACATATCTATAAAATGATTGGCCCTAGGGCACAATCTCCAACAAATTTATCATCTATAAATTAATCAGTATGTTCAAAACATATACATAAAATGATTGGCCCTAGGGCACAATCTCCAACACAACTATAGGTCTGAACCGATTGTCAAACCTTTTTTCTCTTCATTTGAAGTTGCCTTGGCCATATTGATACATGGCCGAGACTTCCTCTAGTTGGTGAGAGCAATCCCTACTCGTGTGTTCCCTAGATTTGCAAAAGGAACACCAAGTTGCTATGCAAGGTACGTTCCTTGGTTGTGAAGTGTTCGCGATGCATTCGTTCATCTCCTTGATAACTATAGCTAGCTTCTCCATGTCCAAAGCCATTTTTTTCATAACCGGGTCAGATCCATCGATCGATACTCCCTTGACTACACGGGTGTGCCTTCGTCAGTTTTTTCGCTTGTAGGTGATCTCCTTTCTCAAATCCCATGTCGTTTCGGCATCCAATTTGGTAATCGAGCCATTTGACGAGGGATCAACTTGGTCGACCTCGTCTGACAAGAGTCCATTATAGAAATACTCCACCAAGCTCTCCTCGCTATGTTGGTGGTTAGGACACTTAACTAAAAGATCTTGGAATCTTGTCAAGTAATTGAGCATCATTTCATCGTTATGTTGCTCTATGGCTGAGATTTCCTTCTTAGCAGTTGAGGCTTTAGCCTCTGAAAAGTATATATTTAGGAAGGAGCTTCTAGGTTCTCCCATGTTTCGTAAGCATCTCGTACATAGGTACCCAAGTGAGTGTACCACTCTAGCGCTTTACCTTCAAGGGTGAGGTGGAAGACTTTCCACATGATGTCCTCTATTCTAGGCACTAGGGGTTCCATGGTTCGGCAATGTAAATAGAGGTTATTTAAGTGAGCATGCGGGTTCTCACTTGTCAAACTGTGAAAATTTGAAAGTTCGTTGAAGAGTGAACCTTTAATCTCAAAATCTGTTTAGATTTGAGGAAATGTTTGATAATGAGCCTCGTGGTGCTCATTAGATTGGGGGGCTTCCCTAATGGACCTCCTACGTCTAGGTTGTTCATTCTCTAGACCATGTTCTACTCTAACTTCCCTAGGATTAGATTCAAGATTGTTTAACGTTAGGTTATTGCCTAAGTTTTCCATTTCTATCCTATTTCTAATCTTCATAAGGGATCTAAGAGCCTTTTCGCATTCCGAGTCTAGGGGAACTATTAAGTCCTTAGAATAAAAAGAAAACTATTAAGTCTAGGGGAACAATAATAAAAATAATAAAATGAAAATAAATCCAAAATAAAATAAAACAATTAAAAAGAAATTAAATTCGAAAATAAAATATAAAAAAATTAAAGGCCAAAGTGCAAATTTGGTCCTATAACTTTGCTCCAGTTCCCAAATCAGTCTTATAACTTTTTTTGTCTCGAATTTGGTCTTGTAACTTTGCTCCAGTTCCCAAATCAGTCCTACAACTTTTTTTGTCTCAGTTTTGGTCCCATATGTTTTGAAAACCTCACACCATTAGTCCTCTGTNTCCAGGTCACAAATTAGTCCTATAACTTTTTTTGTCTCGAATTTGGTCTTATATCTTTGCTCCATGTCCCAAATCAGTCCTATATCTTTTTTTGTCTCAGTTTTAATCCCATATGTTTTGAAAACCTCCCACCGCTAGTCCTTCGTCCATTTTAAATTACAGTTTAGTCTTGAAAACTTGAAGTCCCTGACTATCAAAATAAAAGTGAAAGAGCATCCCCGAAGATTCTCAAACCTTACATCTTGATCCCTAATCCATGAATTCTTCATGAAATGAATAGAAATGCAAAAACAATACAAATTAAAGCAAATGATAGAGGGACCAAAACTGAAAACACATAAAATTTAAAACTCACCGAAAAATGCCCCAAAATCGCTGGAAAACATACGGAAATCGCCGTGAAACTCAAGAACTCATCAAAAAATCTCAATCCTCACTGAAATCTCACTCAAATAATTGCCCTCAAATGCTTTAAGAAAGAATTTTCGAAAATCCAAATTTTTGAGGAGGGATGTGATAGAACAAATGTAAGGGATTTCAGAACTTCTCTGTCAGAATCACCAAATATAAGAGAATCTTCTATCACTTCCCTCCTCAAAAGTTTGGATTTTCGAAAATTCTTTCTTAAAGCATTTGACGGCGATTATTTGAGGGAGATTTCAGTGAGGATTGGGGTTTTTGGATGATTTCTTGAGTTTCTCGGCGATTTTCGTACGTTTTCCAGTGGGTTTTAAATTTTGTGTTTTCAATTTTGGTCCGCCTGTCATTTGCTTTAATTTGTGTTATTTTTGCATTTCTATTCCATTTCATGAAGGTTTGAGAATCTTCAGGGATGCTCCTTCGCTTTTATTTTGATAGTCAAAGACTAGAGTGAAAGGGACTTGAAGTTTTCAAGACTAAACTGTAATTTAAAATGGACGGAGGACTAACGGTGTGAGGTTATCAAAACATATGAGACCAAAACTGAGACAAGAAAAGATATAAGACTGATTTGGGACCTGGAGTAAAGATACATGACCAAATTCGAGACAAAAAAAATTATAAGACTGATTTGAGACTTGGAGCAAAGTTATAGGACCAAATTCGCACTTTGGCCTATATATGTGTATATATATATATATATATATATCAAATTCCGTNAATAATATAAATAAAATATTAATTATTATTTAAATAAAAATTATATCATTATTATTATTATGTTAAATATTAAAGATAATTAAAAGCTATGAAGCATGGACGCTTCATTTTGAAGACGTGTCACTGTGTTAAACATGTGCCCGTGTTCGACACCCATACGACACAAATTCTTAAGTTTCATAATATAAAATCAATTTTTTGTGACTTTAACATGATAAACAATATGAAATAATGACACATATTATAAAAAGATATGATAATTTTTAATTTTTTTCATCAAATTGAGTGGATTTTTAATTATTTATATATATATATATGTTGTGTCGTGTCATGAAACTTTAAGAATTATAAATAAAAAAAGGTAACCATGTGATGTGAGATCACAGTTTTCGTGTTATTATATATATCACACCCTTCTTGTTGTGATCTGATAACATGATGTTATTTTGAATGTCGATGTATGACGATATCATAGTGTTACCTAATATCAGACATCCAAAATACCATAGCATATGAGATTATTTTGTAAGAGGATCACAACTTACCAAATGCATAGTAAGGGCTTTTATTTAGCAATTAAAATGAGAACGGAGTGGGAGAGATTGGAAGGGAAGTGACGAGGAGGGAAAGATTCCCTTAGCTCTTCCTCCTACTTTAGGGTTTGGAATTTATGAAGGAAGAGGAGAATGATATATTAATTTTTTATCTCTCGTTCTCTTCCTTTTCAATTTTTAAATTTTCAAACAATGAGAACAGTTCTTACTCGGGGAGAGATTTGAGACATCTTCCTCTTGTTTAAAAAGTTGATGATTGGAGAAGAAAAGAATAAAAAATTAACATTTAATTCTCGATCTATTTTCTTTTTTCATTCACAAATTTTAAATACTCTAAATCAAAATATTCTAAAAAAGTAACTACTTTTCTAAATAATAAATAAAAATAGAAAAAATTAATCTCTCATCTTTTTTTGATCTCTCTTCCTACCTCGCCCTCTAATTATGTAGATGGAAAGTAAAAAAAGGCGGCAGAGGGCAAGGGAAAGACAGGACCGATTTGAAGATTTCCCTCACTCGATCTTGGAGCTTCTTCAAAATGTAACAACTAGGGATGACAATTTGGGTCGGTATTTAGGATACCCGTCCGAATCCACCCGTAAAAAATATTCGATATCTATCGGATATCGGATATTGGATAGGGTACGGGTATTGAAAAATAAAAAAATCAACTATTCGGTATCCGTCCGAAGTGAACGGATAGTTAGGGTATCCGGTATCCGATACCCTATAATATAAATATTTTATTATATTTTATACATTTTTTATTATATTTTAANCAAAACTTCATTTTGGTCCTCAAATTATAGGATGAGTACCGTTTTGGTCCTAATCTTATTTCTTGTTTCGTTATGGTTTTCAAATGTTCTCATTTGTTTCATGTTAGTCTAAAATGTGAATTCGTCTGGTTTTTGTCGTAATCTATAAGCTGAACACTTGATTTGAATCATTTCTCTCTCATACGTATTCAAATAAGTGAATTAGTAGAGAGAAAAAGAAAAATCTTCATTCATAAAAAAAAATTAACCACAAATTTATTTCTATTTTGGGCCTAAATGAATATTTTTATTTGTTTTTTTACCAACCCACTTATTATGAAACATACATATGAAAGATACTGGTTTATCTGAACTGTCTAAGTTGAAAATAATGTCATAAAACAAACAAACATGTTGCACTAATAGTGAAACAAATGAGAAAGTTTGAAGATAAAATAGACCAAAAAACAAGTTTTAGGACCAAAATGAGATTTTGACCTTCAAAATATTAGCTTATTGGACGAACATGTGGAACTGATGGAAGCACCCTATAATTTAAAAATCATCTTATATTTTTATTTTTGACTAATGTTAATGTAAGACAAATCATATCTGGAAATTTGGGAAGAAATACTTAAATCCAATTAATTAGGTTGTGTTTAGAGTTTAGACATATGTGCTCAAAACTCTCTCATATGTACCCCTCACTCACAAAGTAGAGAGCTAAAAATAAGGGATTCACATGTGCATGATTTGATGATTCTACCACAAGTCACCTTTTTCTCTCATCATCTTAAATTCGTAGTAATATCAGCTTTGTTGTAAGAGCTCAAGATCACATACTCCGTATAATGAAATTACTAAATTTTCGTTCTATGTTTAATTACTTTCCTGAAGACCATTTATTTTTAATCAACTAATCTTGTTAAACTAGTGAATATAGTTAGTAAAGATGTTTTATGAGGCAAAGATTAGATTATATGTATAAAAAAAATTTATCTTTAATTTCTTTATTTGTTCAAAAGATTAGTTTTGCTAATTATTTCATAAAAAATATTAAGCTTTTTTGTTTTAGTTTTCCTTTAATTTGTTGTTGTTAAACTTGACACTCTCTTTACAAGAGATTGATCTAAGTGATAAATAATTTGGTATTATTTAAACAAAATTCTAAATTCGAAACTTTATGAATGTAGTTATTCTATTGAAAATTTTTCTTACCATGATGAGATTTTTGTACAATAATGCTTGAGACAATAAATTAACAGACACTTACCAAAAAAAAAATAAAATAAATAATTAACAGACAAGTTAAATATATATTATCAAGATATCAAGGAGCTAGTTAAAATTTTCTTGCAAGCTGGCCTCAATAAATTGTGATAGCCTAGGTGGGATTGAAACTCATAGTTTTATATCCACTGTTAGACCAACCCTATATGTCACCTTTCATTCTTTGGCAATACCTATACCTTCCAAAATTTGGTCAAATCCTAAAGACCTCCTTTTGTTTTTCTCTCCTTTCTTCAATGAAATTCCCCCTAATTACGAATTATTAGAGTCCCCACTTCCCTAACTTGCCTCTTTATGCAACCTATAAAAATGGATTCCAATACTTCAAAAACCTACTACAAACTTTCACTTCATGTTTCCAAATTTATGATCATACTTTAAATTTTGATCTTAAATCTCTTCATGCTATATATGGGTAGCATTAATATAAGGCCTTTTCAAATGGGTATTATTGTTTTACTTCTATGGCTTCTTCACCTTCATCTCCATTTGCTTTCTTCTTCTGGGGTTGCAGCTCGGCCATTGAAGGTGGTGTGTGAATTTGAAACAAGACGATCAAGAAACTCCATTGTTGGTATTGCAGGAATGAAGCATTCTGGGCCAAGCCCAGGTGGGAAAGGCCATCACAGGCCCAGAATCCTAGCTCAACTTAAAGACTCTGGCCCAAGCCCAGGTGTGGGACACTAGCTTAAGCTTAAGTTTGAGCTACCAAATAAATGATCCATTCTCTCAAATTTTGCTTTATGGTCACTTCGTGAAAACTGATAAATATGTCTCTAGAGTTCATGCATGATAAATATGTAAGAATAATAATAATATATCAAGTGGATATCAATTTTTGTCTGGAGATGATGTTGACTTGTAAGTTAGATATTAGCTTGTTATATTTTGTTTAGATACTTTACATAAACCTTTTTTCTTTCTTTCTTTATTTTTTTTTGGGTTGCCATACTTTGTATGTGAAATTTTATAACAACCGCAGACTGAATTATGTATAAGTTTAAAAATTTTGTGGTTGACAATAAATTAAATATTATCACCATCATATATTCTTTTGCATTTTGTAAATACCGTCAGAAAAATAAACTAAAAGGAGAAGATAATTTTTAGTCATATCCCTATGATCATTTTGTAATATAAATTTTTGGACAAACAATACATCAAATATCAAAGGAGAAGATAAATTTTAGGTGCTCCTCCTAATTCATTTGGCAAGTTTCTGAGTTCCAAGTGAGGTGTATCAGTGTAATAAACAAAGAAAAAAAATAAAATCTAAGTAATTATAATAATTCATCTGTGGGAGATAATTGGAATTTGGAACCCTGGTCATTGTTCCAAAGCTGGCTAAAACTTCAATGTAATAAACCAGTTGCCAATTGGCCGGATTGGTGGTTGCTTGAACTGTCCTCTATATTTGGTGCATAGATTAGACAGACACTTTTCTTTTTTGGGCCTCAAAAACTAGCTAGACAGAGATTGTGCTGGCATTTTGATCATGGAACAATTGTTTCTTTTTTTGGCCAGATATAAATGGACAAAATATCTAACGCAGGTGTTAGTCCTTATTCTCATATAACCTACTTAAATACTCACACGCACTCACTCCCCACCGATGTGGGGCTTGAAACCACCACAAGGGTAATGGAACAACTCTTTCTGTTCATCATAGTTAAGTTCGTGAATAATTAAAATTCTTTTCATAAAAATAGATATATTTATTTCATTTTAAATTTAAATAGCACGAATCAAAATTGTAGATTATTTTTTATGAATTTTTTATTATTCAATTGAGATTTAACAAGTAATGTTACTCATAGGGATATGGCCAAAATGGTCCCCTCTTTCTCTTGTTTGTTTAGATCTCATAAGTCATAATCACAAAATGTTACTCATAAAACTTCAATCTCGTGCTCAAAACTTCTCCAAATAAGGCCAGTCAACACCCAAGACAAAATAGGTTTGTCACTAGTCATAAAAGAAAGATTATATAAATAAAGATTTTGACTGAAATAATCACAAAATTATAAGGAACCTTATTCAATATTTTCCCTCCAAAAATATCCTTTTATGAATATCTCTTATCAGTATTGCAATAAATTAATCTTTTGAGATAATTTTTTTTAATATTATATTCAAATTACGCTAATAAATATCAAAATATTAATTACTTTGCAGACTCTGTTATAAATGATAGTCATTTGACATAAGTAATCACTGAAGCTAAAAAGATTATCATAAAGTTAATTTAGTTAACGTGATCATCAAAATTATAAATTATGACAAATATGAAGATTAAAGCGTCGAATCACACATATATATCACTTACCTAACCTACGTGATTATCTTCTACATCATATATATATATTTATATGGCTGTCATTTTGTTGTTGTTTTCAGAAATTATGAACCTTTGTGAGTTGGCCAAATTAAAGNAACTCTGTATAATCGCCATGATCCTCAATTATTACATATCTTGGTTTCTCTCATTACATGCACTCTGCTCTAACATCAATATATCATGTTATTAATGATGTCATAACACAACATATATATCTAAATACAATTAGAAGTATATCATCTGTTGTATAGATATCAAACCTAATATCATTATCTTTAAATGAGAATATATGAGTGAATCATACGAGATTTTACCAAAAGCAAATTCTCTATTCTAGTATTTGAAATTGTACTTTTTAGTGCTAAAAAAATAAATTTTCACTATAGAATTCTCTAGTTGTTTCTTGAGATCATGACCTAGCTAATGTCCTTGACCAGGGCTAGGACCCGAGTTCTTGACCACTTTGACTTGTTGAGCCGTTTTGATTAAGTGACCTCCTCCTCCTGAGCTAGGACCAGAGTCCTTCATTGCCCCAAGACTGTGAGTATGTTCATCCCTATGTCCATTACCATGGCTTGCCTTTGAACCCTTCAATGTCCTGAATATCCCATTGACCTCTCTTTTTTCAGGCGAAGGATATTGAAGGAATGACCTAGCTTCTGATACCACAAAGAGAAGAAGGAGAAGAATGAGAGAGATAATGATTGATTTGAATCTTCTATCCATGTTGAAAATCAATGAATAACTAATGAATGCTCTAATTAAATTAATTGGCTTTGAAGATGTTGTATTGCTGATCAAGTGGGTTCCCCCCTATTTATAGAAGTGCAAAGTGATTTTGAAAGTGATCGATGGCATAAACTAATTATGTCAAATATATTAGCTTTTTTTTTTTTGTATCAGTTTAATTTCTTATATGTGCCGCCAATACTACCTGAGAAATCAACTTCCACTTTGCACTTCATGGTGTAGTAAATTAAAATGGTTCATAGAAAATCCAAATTGAGATGGCTTTGATGAATCTAACCACAAAAGGTCAATTTTGAGTCCGAAAGTGGAAGTTCTATTAATTAAAAGTCCCATTGAATTTTAGTTTGGCTGTTAAGGCTAATTTGATAAGTATATACTATATAGTACTATTTCGGGAGCCATCATTTTGACTTGTGAGACAGATTTCTTGAGAAAGTTAAATTCTATTGATTTTCAAAAAAATTTCAACGTGCATTACCAAACAGGGCCGTATATATTGGGATTTAGGAATTAGAATAATTAGAAATGATGGTTCTAAAGCCACCATTGTTGTTGTGACTTGTGATCGAGATATATTATTATATAGATAGTGACAAGCACAAATTCAGAGAGTAATTAAAGTGGTCCAATACTCCATTTCATTTAGCTCATGCAAGTAACCTTGTGTGGACTAACATGACAATAAGCCACTAAGTTCATAACACATCACTACATTTAACTTTGTAAGTTTTTCAAATGAAAATCTCTCAATTATTTCAGTCTTCCTTCTATTTTTAGTCGTTCACACTTCATGTTTAACAATATTAAAGTATATATATATATCAACGTCGTCCTCTAATCATATAAAGTGTCTATATATGTCAAAGAATATTATAAGAATATTTTTTTCCCCAAATTATAAGAATCTATTTTGTCATGCTTTGTTAAGTTTAAGTTCTTATATACTCTGAGTTTAATTTTAGTCTATTTTATATTCTAGTTAAGAAGAATTCGATGTGTGGACTTTAGAATAGAACACAAGGTTGAATTAAACTATAAGATACTTGATTCTCATACTAGGCGAGAAATTAGAATTTAGTGTATGTTACTATGTTTGATTGTACTATTTTCTGTTTTCATTTTTGGTGGAAATAGAAAATATGATTAAAAAATGTGTTTTGTATAGTTTTTTTTAAAATGTTTTTTGAAAATATTTCCTGAAATAGGCTAAAAACAAGAAATGTCAAAAAGACGATTCTAGTATTTCTAAAAACAAACTTGAGATATTTTACAACTTTAAACAAACGTAAATTATTTAATTATGTTAATATTATCATTTAGTAATAATCAAACTCAAAAACATGTTCTTCAAGTTAACATTATTTAACTATAAATAAAAATTATTATTTTTATTCTATAAAACAAACATGTTTTTTAAATATTAAAAATTTAGAAATAAAAATATAATTTCAAAAATTGAAACAAAAAACATTTCCTTAAACTAAACATATCATTCTTTCAAACAATCACTGGAAAGAAAACAATAGCCAATCAATATATTACATGAAAAGTTAAATTCGGTTCCCTCTAATTTAAAAATAAATAATATGTCTCCTTATTTTTTT
>QANZ01019901.1:16857-42459 GCA_003254925.1 Chamaecrista fasciculata
AAAAAAAAAATTAGAAACCGGTTTTGTTCTAAAAATCTCTATTTTCCTAATTAAATATGACTAAATCAATTTTTAATGGGATTAAATCAGCTTTTAATGACTAATACAACTCATTTCCGTTTTCCAAGGCTGAAGAGAAGCAATCGGCATTTAATATTTTTTCATTTCCCAAGTTTGGTATTTCTCCAATTCTAAATAGCAAGTATTTTATTCCATCTCAGCAATTTTCAAAACGTCCCCTTTCGGCCTTTAAGCTTCATCTCCGTTTTTCATCTGTTCTTCATCCATGTTCTTCATTTGCAGCAATTCTTCGTCGGTGATCTCCATTTTCCTTCCGTCGATCTTAAGTCTTTCGTATTTCGTCTTCTTCATCGTGCTTCTGATCACTTTTTTATTCAGATCTGGTAGAGAACCAGATCTCTACCAGATCTGGTTGCTTCTTCTCAATTTTTTTTTGGATATGGGATGCAAACCGGTTTTGTTTTAAAAAAAAAAAGAGGTGAAACGACGCCGTTTTAAGGGAAAAAGGGGAAAAAAATGTTTCGCCTGAACCAGCCGAACCCCTCAAACCGCCGATTCATGGCGGTTTTGGCGGTTCAACGCCGGTTCGAGCGGTTTTTGTCCGGTTCTCTGCATGGCCGGTTTTCTCTACGACTCGGACCGGACTGGCCAGCGATTCGTGGTCCGGTCCGGTTTTCCTAATTATGTAAATTGTGCCGACAACTCCTGCGATTCATGGCTCGAGGAAGTGAAAAACTCAAGAGCATTAATATCATAAGAGGGTAGTAACTCCTGACAATTATAAACAGTAACATAACGTAAAACAGAAGACTGGATAATCGTAATGGCCGCTTTAGGGCTAGGCTTTGCATTTTCCTCCGAACTGCTATGTTCCTGCAAATCCAGATAACATCAAGACTTACCAAGATTGTCAACCAAATTTCAGAGAACCTATCCTTGTTGCGTCGCCATCGGATTATCCAGCTTGTGAATCAAGTGCGATAGCTGATATTCATCCCTGGATGATATCTGATAGAAGCAAGCAATCCAAACCAGACAGCTCTCGTGAAGTTGCAACGGAGGAACGTATGAGAGATCGAGTCATCAGAATCCCCACACATCGGGCACACGATGTCACATTGAAGATGATGGCAGGTGAGATTAGAGAAAGTCGGAACCGCGTCATTATATATCTTCCAAGCTGTTAGAAGGACCCTCATTGGANAGAAGCAAGCAATCCAAGATTGTCAACCAAATTTCAGAGAACCAATCCTTGTTGCGTCGCCATCGGATTATCCAGCTTGTGAATCAAGTGCGAAAGCTGATGTTCATCCCTGGATGATATCTGATAGAAGCAAGCAATCCAAACCAGACAGCTCTCGCGAAGTTGCAACGGAGGAACGTATGAGAGATCGAGTCATCAGAATCCCCACACATCGGGCACACGATGTCACATTGAAGATGATGGCAGGTGAGATTAGAGAAAGTCGGAACCGCGTCATTATATATCTTCCAAGCTGTTAGAAGGACCCTCATTGGAGCTTTCGTCCTCTAAAAGTCTTTTCACGAAAAATTTGTAGAAGCGAAATTGTCATGATCCGGATGGTGTCCGCCGCTAAGTAATTTGAAACCATCAGCGGCGGTGTATGACCCGGAGGCAACAGGAGTCCATACTAAGGTGTCGTGGCCATGCCTAATCGGACCTGAGAGTCTAACCAAGCTCACCGCTTGATCCTCAGAGCAAACTAAGTTGATTTTGTCCAAGTCCCAAGAGTAGGAGGAGAAATCAACAAGATCATTGACCAAAATGCCAGACGAAGTCCCATCGATATAATTGGCCCAAAATCTGCTCCTTATGTCAATTCTATGACTTAAAGTAGTCTTAAGTAAGTAAATAGATAAATAATATCTAAGTCACTAATAAACTATTTAAATTTTAATAGATTAAAAAACGCATCATTTGATATGACAGTAAAATGATAAGTTTAAGTATGAAGGACAACTTTAGTTTATATCGCTGGGCAATTTTCTATAGAAGATACCTTGACGAATAGATAATAGGGATTATTCTCGTAATAAATTTTTATGCCTAATTAGCTAGAATTCGTATTAAATTGTTAAGGTCAAAATCTTATTTTGGTCTCTAATATGTATTTCAAATTTCATTTTAGTCGCTAATATTTTTTTTATATTATTTTAATCTTAATATTTTCTAACAATTCCGTTTTGATTTTTAATGTTTCTTAAAAGCTTCAACGATTGGTTATTAATTATTGAATATGGTCATATTATTTCTCTTATTTTAAATCTGAATACAACGAAATCAAAGCTACTGGTTACTTTTGATGAGTGATTTATCTGTCCAGTTGAAGCCGTTAGCAAACAAGGTTAAATCTAGGCTTGAAATCAAGCTTGAAAATGGATCAATCATTTTATGAAGTTGGTCATATCTCATTCATTTTAAGTTTGAATGTAACGAAGTCAAAGTTGCGGGTTATTCTTAAATAGTATATTAATATATATTTATCTGACAAACAATGTTATGACTTAATTTGATTGAGAATTGAATTTGGATCAATATGTTTGATAAATTTTAAACAAAATATTTTGGACCAAAATATGGGGGTCTGGACATATATCCTCCACAATTGTTCTTTGTAGTTTTTCTTGGCAATTCTTTATAATAAATGAACACAATTTCGTTCATAAATCAGTAACGATTAAATGACAACGATGTATTATTTAAACCATCACCTCATAATAATTATAAGAATTATAATACGTTCTTCTAGAACAACAATAAATAAAATTTGACGCTACATATATAAACCTGCCTAATTCTTATCAAAATCTAATAGAATTCTTCTCATTTCAGTAACTCAAATTACTAAACCTAGGCAGAAAAAAAAAAAGGTGACAAATTAACATCATGGTTTATTAGGATTGAGTGAATATAATGAAGAGACTTTTTGAACCAGAATATACATATGATCAATTCAATCCAATGCTAGTCATTATCATCGATACTTAGAAATTTTTGTGTCAACTTTAGATTTCACTTTAATCTGGTGCCATTGGAACCTAATTTTTAACTTTAAGAAATTCTGGTAGATCCTGAAGAATAATTAGCTAAGAGGCCATTACTTTTGACTTCTCATGATATATAGAACACACAAAAACCTTTTTTTGTATGTTAATGAAATTAAACCAAAAGTATCAAGTCAGATTCTAAGTAAAGATCTTGAAAGTGACTTAAGAAAATCTGCATGGAATCACTGTTATATAGTCCCTACTCGACTAACTAAATTGCTTCTAAGCTTGTAGTTTCTTTAGTATATGAAATTTTGAATATAGTAAAACCACTTTTTGATTTTCAACAATGAAATTGATATATATATATATATATATGGCCAAAGTGCGAATTTAGTCCTGTAAGTTTGTTCCAGGTCACAAATTAGTCCTATAACTTTTTTTGTCTCGAATTTGGTCTTATATCTTTGCTCCATGTCCCAAATCAGTCCTATATCTTTTTTTGTCTCAGTTTTAATCCCATATGTTTTGAAAACCTCCCACCGCTAGTCCTTCGTCCATTTTAAATTACAGTTTAGTCTTGAAAACTTGAAGTCCCTGACTATCAAAATAAAAGTGAAAGAGCATCCCCGAAGATTCTCAAACCTTACATCTTGATCCCTAATCCATGAATTCTTCATGAAATGAATAGAAATGCAAAAACAATACAAATTAAAGCAAATGATAGAGGGACCAAAACTGAAAACACATAAAATTTAAAACTCACCGAAAAATGCCCCAAAATCGCTGGAAAACATACGGAAATCGCCGTGAAACTCAAGAACTCATCAAAAAATCTCAATCCTCACTGAAATCTCACTCAAATAATTGCCCTCAAATGCTTTAAGAAAGAATTTTCGAAAATCCAAATTTTTGAGGAGGGATGTGATAGAACAAATGTAAGGGATTTCAGAACTTCTCTGTCAGAATCACCAAATATAAGAGAATCTTCTATCACTTCCCTCCTCAAAAGTTTGGATTTTCGAAAATTCTTTCTTAAAGCATTTGACGGCGATTATTTGAGGGAGATTTCAGTGAGGATTGGGGTTTTTGGATGATTTCTTGAGTTTCTCGGCGATTTTCGTACGTTTTCCAGTGGGTTTTAAATTTTGTGTTTTCAATTTTGGTCCGCCTGTCATTTGCTTTAATTTGTGTTATTTTTGCATTTCTATTCCATTTCATGAAGGTTTGAGAATCTTCAGGGATGCTCCTTCGCTTTTATTTTGATAGTCAAAGACTAGAGTGAAAGGGACTTGAAGTTTTCAAGACTAAACTGTAATTTAAAATGGACGGAGGACTAACGGTGTGAGGTTATCAAAACATATGAGACCAAAACTGAGACAAGAAAAGATATAAGACTGATTTGGGACCTGGAGTAAAGATACATGACCAAATTCGAGACAAAAAAAATTATAAGACTGATTTGAGACTTGGAGCAAAGTTATAGGACCAAATTCGCACTTTGGCCTATATATGTGTATATATATATATATATATATATCAAATTCCGTTTATTTCTCTCTCCTCTCGTAAACTTTTCTTTTCTTTTCTTTCTTTATTTTTAAATCATTTTTTGTTGAAAAACGTGTTAAATCAACGAAAAAATTGAGTTGCTATCCAACCAGAGCTTTTTATATCATTTCCCCTAATGAAATATATCTTCTAAATTGTGAATTAAGAATAGCAATACAAGTGGGGTGGACTTAAAATCATTAAGATGAGATTCTTTGTCCTTTTTTTTAAAAAAAAAACAAGATTATTTCTCTTTAAATCCTATAATATATATCGGAGAATTGAACAATGAAGACTTTAGATTGGAGGGAAATTATATGGAGGATCCAATCAGGCCGAAAAAAAATGGAGGATCCAAATTCCCATGTTCTCATTCCCTTTTATTGCTTTCTCATTTTCCTTATTGCAAAGTCTTATAGCAAATAAAGTTCTCCTAATAAAAACATCTCAAACAAAACTTGAGTTTTGAAATAATACTGCCTAATTAATAAACTGTAATTAATTACGTGCTTAAATTAAATAATTATTTTATGTTTAATGCAAATTAAATATTGGATCTATCTAAAGAATTAATTTCTTCTAGAGTGGTGAATCCAAATTTAAATTTTTGTTAGGAGAGATATTGATAATGCTTCAAATATAATTGGCTCTAATGAATTATTCCTATTGAAAAAAAAAGGTGCTAAACTGTCTTTCAATAATTCTCTAGCATCGTACGTGTAGTTTAAGCAAGAGGCAGGACATACATATGAAGACTTTGTTTTGTTTATCGTGTAATTAACGTGATAGAGAAGGAAATGTTATACCTTGGAAGTTGAAAATTGTAAATTAAAGTAGTGTATAGAGGAAGCAGCATTGAAGGTTGAGCATAATATATAATAAATACTCTAACCAGGCTGTTCTTGTTTGGCACCTTCTCAAATCTCAACGACATTTAATTTGAATGTGACCTTACTATAGAAATATATAATCACAAAGTGATGATTAATAGGGTCCTTTCAAAGTTTTTTTTTTCATTGGTCAAATGTGTTTTCAAACATTAAAAATTATATTTTAAATGAATTTTCGTAGATTTCAAGATATTTGATGCTCTACTAACCAATCAGAATAAACCTTAAAATGTGCCCTAAGGGCACATGTTAGATAAATCCTAATTAATAAAATTTAATTTATTTGGAAATAATTTAGTTAAGTTTATTTCCATCGTGAATATATATATATATATATATATATACTCAACTTCTTCATGCACTTCCTAGCTAATCTTTCACTTAATATTTTGCGTTAATTTTGTAGTTTCAAGAAAACATTGCAACATGATTACAATAATCAACCATGCAGGATAGATTGAGGATGAAGAGAATCCATATTTCAAAATAGGTCAAAACTTCATTTTGGTCCTCAAATTATAGGATGAGTACCGTTTTGGTCCTAATCTTATTTCTTGTTTCGTTATGGTTTTCAAATGTTCTCATTTGTTTCATGTTAGTCTAAAATGTGAATTCGTCTGGTTTTTGTCGTAATCTATAAGCTGAACACTTGATTTGAATCATTTCTCTCTCATACGTATTCAAATAAGTGAATTAGTAGAGAGAAAAAGAAAAATCTTCATTCATAAAAAAAAATTAACCACAAATTTATTTCTATTTTGGGCCTAAATGAATATTTTTATTTGTTTTTTTACCAACCCACTTATTATGAAACATACATATGAAAGATACTGGTTTATCTGAACTGTCTAAGTTGAAAATAATGTCATAAAACAAACAAACATGTTGCACTAATAGTGAAACAAATGAGAAAGTTTGAAGATAAAATAGACCAAAAAACAAGTTTTAGGACCAAAATGAGATTTTGACCTTCAAAATATTAGCTTATTGGACGAACATGTGGAACTGATGGAAGCACCCTATAATTTAAAAATCATCTTATATTTTTATTTTTGACTAATGTTAATGTAAGACAAATCATATCTGGAAATTTGGGAAGAAATACTTAAATCCAATTAATTAGGTTGTGTTTAGAGTTTAGACATATGTGCTCAAAACTCTCTCATATGTACCCCTCACTCACAAAGTAGAGAGCTAAAAATAAGGGATTCACATGTGCATGATTTGATGATTCTACCACAAGTCACCTTTTTCTCTCATCATCTTAAATTCGTAGTAATATCAGCTTTGTTGTAAGAGCTCAAGATCACATACTCCGTATAATGAAATTACTAAATTTTCGTTCTATGTTTAATTACTTTCCTGAAGACCATTTATTTTTAATCAACTAATCTTGTTAAACTAGTGAATATAGTTAGTAAAGATGTTTTATGAGGCAAAGATTAGATTATATGTATAAAAAAAATTTATCTTTAATTTCTTTATTTGTTCAAAAGATTAGTTTTGCTAATTATTTCATAAAAAATATTAAGCTTTTTTGTTTTAGTTTTCCTTTAATTTGTTGTTGTTAAACTTGACACTCTCTTTACAAGAGATTGATCTAAGTGATAAATAATTTGGTATTATTTAAACAAAATTCTAAATTCGAAACTTTATGAATGTAGTTATTCTATTGAAAATTTTTCTTACCATGATGAGATTTTTGTACAATAATGCTTGAGACAATAAATTAACAGACACTTACCAAAAAAAAAATAAAATAAATAATTAACAGACAAGTTAAATATATATTATCAAGATATCAAGGAGCTAGTTAAAATTTTCTTGCAAGCTGGCCTCAATAAATTGTGATAGCCTAGGTGGGATTGAAACTCATAGTTTTATATCCACTGTTAGACCAACCCTATATGTCACCTTTCATTCTTTGGCAATACCTATACCTTCCAAAATTTGGTCAAATCCTAAAGACCTCCTTTTGTTTTTCTCTCCTTTCTTCAATGAAATTCCCCCTAATTACGAATTATTAGAGTCCCCACTTCCCTAACTTGCCTCTTTATGCAACCTATAAAAATGGATTCCAATACTTCAAAAACCTACTACAAACTTTCACTTCATGTTTCCAAATTTATGATCATACTTTAAATTTTGATCTTAAATCTCTTCATGCTATATATGGGTAGCATTAATATAAGGCCTTTTCAAATGGGTATTATTGTTTTACTTCTATGGCTTCTTCACCTTCATCTCCATTTGCTTTCTTCTTCTGGGGTTGCAGCTCGGCCATTGAAGGTGGTGTGTGAATTTGAAACAAGACGATCAAGAAACTCCATTGTTGGTATTGCAGGAATGAAGCATTCTGGGCCAAGCCCAGGTGGGAAAGGCCATCACAGGCCCAGAATCCTAGCTCAACTTAAAGACTCTGGCCCAAGCCCAGGTGTGGGACACTAGCTTAAGCTTAAGTTTGAGCTACCAAATAAATGATCCATTCTCTCAAATTTTGCTTTATGGTCACTTCGTGAAAACTGATAAATATGTCTCTAGAGTTCATGCATGATAAATATGTAAGAATAATAATAATATATCAAGTGGATATCAATTTTTGTCTGGAGATGATGTTGACTTGTAAGTTAGATATTAGCTTGTTATATTTTGTTTAGATACTTTACATAAACCTTTTTTCTTTCTTTCTTTATTTTTTTTTGGGTTGCCATACTTTGTATGTGAAATTTTATAACAACCGCAGACTGAATTATGTATAAGTTTAAAAATTTTGTGGTTGACAATAAATTAAATATTATCACCATCATATATTCTTTTGCATTTTGTAAATACCGTCAGAAAAATAAACTAAAAGGAGAAGATAATTTTTAGTCATATCCCTATGATCATTTTGTAATATAAATTTTTGGACAAACAATACATCAAATATCAAAGGAGAAGATAAATTTTAGGTGCTCCTCCTAATTCATTTGGCAAGTTTCTGAGTTCCAAGTGAGGTGTATCAGTGTAATAAACAAAGAAAAAAAATAAAATCTAAGTAATTATAATAATTCATCTGTGGGAGATAATTGGAATTTGGAACCCTGGTCATTGTTCCAAAGCTGGCTAAAACTTCAATGTAATAAACCAGTTGCCAATTGGCCGGATTGGTGGTTGCTTGAACTGTCCTCTATATTTGGTGCATAGATTAGACAGACACTTTTCTTTTTTGGGCCTCAAAAACTAGCTAGACAGAGATTGTGCTGGCATTTTGATCATGGAACAATTGTTTCTTTTTTTGGCCAGATATAAATGGACAAAATATCTAACGCAGGTGTTAGTCCTTATTCTCATATAACCTACTTAAATACTCACACGCACTCACTCCCCACCGATGTGGGGCTTGAAACCACCACAAGGGTAATGGAACAACTCTTTCTGTTCATCATAGTTAAGTTCGTGAATAATTAAAATTCTTTTCATAAAAATAGATATATTTATTTCATTTTAAATTTAAATAGCACGAATCAAAATTGTAGATTATTTTTTATGAATTTTTTATTATTCAATTGAGATTTAACAAGTAATGTTACTCATAGGGATATGGCCAAAATGGTCCCCTCTTTCTCTTGTTTGTTTAGATCTCATAAGTCATAATCACAAAATGTTACTCATAAAACTTCACAATCTCGTCGTGCTCAAAACTTCTCCAAATAAGGCCAGTCAACACCCAAGACAAAATAGGTTTGTCACTAGTCATAAAAGAAAGATTATAAAAAAAAGATTTTGACTGAAATAATCACAAAATTATAAGAAACCTTATTCAATATTTTCCCTCCAAAAATATCCTTTTATGAATATCTCTTATCAGTATTGCAATAAATTAATCTTTTGAGATAACTTTTTTTAATATTATATTCAAATTACGCTAATAAATATCAAAATATTAATTACTTTGCAGACTCTGTTATATTTTATAGTCATTTGACATAAGTATAATCACTGAAGCTAAAAAGATTATCATAAAGTTAATGTAGTTAACGTGATCATCAAAATTATAAATTATGACAAATATGAAGATTAAAGCGTCGAATCACACATATATATCACTTACCTAACCTACGTGATTATCTTCTACATCATATATATATATTTATATATATATTTATTTATATGGCTGTCATTTTGTTGCTGTTTTCAGAAATTATGAACCTTTGTGAGTTGGCCAAATTAAAGTCACAAAGTTTGTCAAAGTTTGATAGATATTTGCGTGCGCCGTGCTTCACATATAACCTAACAAGTATGGACCCTTCATTTTGAGGCCGTGTCGCCGTGTCAGACACGTGTCAGTGTCCGACACCCGTACGACACCGACACGACACATATTCATAAATTTTAAAATATAAATCAATTTTTTGTGACTTTAGCATGACATATAAGAGAAAATAATAATATATATGACATATATTATGAATAAAACTTGTAATTTTTAATTTTTTCATTAAAAATTATGAATATTTAATTATTTATATATATATATATATATGATGTGTCGTGTCGTGTAATTTTGAGAGTTTAGCGTGTCGCTGTGTCCGTGTCCTTGTCGTGTCCCGTGTCCGTGTCCGTGTCAGTGTCCATGCTTCCTAGCATATAACATATTCCATTCTTTCTTTTAAGAATTTAATTTGATTGATGAAGTCAAGTGTAACAAGAATCAATGCATATATATGTTATTATATATTTAGTGGGAGCAGATTCTCTGGCGTACTGCACATCATGTGTTGCGATGAGGACCAATAACAAGGCACTACGTGGGCGCGCCTGCACACGTGATGCCACGTGACGTCACGTTATTGGTCCTCGCTGCACCGCATGGTGTGCGGTACGGCAGAGGATTGATCGCCATATTTGATTTAAATTTTAGAGACAATTTGTGCTGAAATAATAAAATAAAAAATATTAGAGATAAAATTAAAAATTAACTTAAAAAAAATCTGTCATTCTTCCAAAATAAATGCATGCATACTATTTTAGTCAAAGTTGCTTTTGCATATGACAACATTACATCATCCACACCTCAGCTCTTGAACATTGCTGTATTATTGAGAATGCTAAAGTCTTATTTTTGTCCCTCATGTTTGTTTAAAGTTCTGTTTTGGTAGCTCAATTTTTTTTTTCATTTTGGTCCCCCATGTTTGCTCTAAATTTCATTTTGACCCCTCAAGTTTTTTTCGTACTCTTTTGGTCCTTCAAGTTTCTAAAAAGTTTCACTGTTAGTCTCTAACTCTTTCCATCCATTTTTTCTGTTAATAAAAGAAAAAAAAAATTAACTTTTATCTCCTAGCAATTTTGCTCTTTTACAAAAGTCAATGATCTTAATACAAAAAAGCAAAATTGTTAGGAGATGAAAGTTAATTTTTTTTTTTAACAGAAAAAGTAGATGAACCAAAACAAGACTTTGGCCCTTATGTAAACATGAGAGACTGAAATGAAAAGAAAAACTTAAGGAACCAAAATAAAACTTTAAACAAATATGAGAGACCAAAATAACTTTGGCATGTTCAGAATAAATAGATAATTTGGTTTTCTTTTTATTATAATAAAAACGGTGAATAAAAATCGAGCCGAAGCCGCTTGGTTAAAGTAATATATAATTGGTTTTTTTTTTTGGCCAATAATATATAATTGGTTGAACATAGGTCTTAAGAAAAATTATTACATTTAATGTCTAATAATCTAATTAGTGCTAAATATACTTTCAAGGTACATTCACAAGTCACAACTAGTTAACTCGTGACACACTTTTTCGCAAGGAATGGTTCTACACTTCTATCAACGTCATCTATGTTTTCTTTGGCTTTAATCTTCTAATTAATATCAGTTTAAAAAAAAACTTCTAATTAATCGAATTTCCTAAGAAACCACGACGCAACAACAGTTATGACTTAAGACACACCTTTATTATATTATTATTTGTTAATTTTGTTTTTTTTTTTTTTGTTTTTGTTCGATTTCTTGTGGCGTTTAAAAGTTGATGAAGGCATCAGAAGACAGCAATTCTTTTTTCGGCCAAGTCCGTTTTTGTTGTTAATACGGCAGTTTTACCATGATGCCAAAAATAGTATATTAAATCTTTATATATTGAGAATGTCTTTTTAATTGTGATTTAATCTTTGGATATAACAGATATATATTTTTTTTATAAGTATTAGTTATTTTGTTCCTAAAACATTATCTATATATGGACTAAAATAATATGCCTGAAACTTGTTTATGGTAAATGTTGGGATATGGGTCCACCTTAATGGATTGGACCCGGTCAAATGTGATCTTATATGTATATATAATAATTAAATATTATTATTTATACGTAGATTAATTAATTAAATTGATTAATTAACTAATGTTAAAAGGATCATAAAGTTAGTTGAGATTTTTTGAGAATATCTATCAGAATTATTATATAAATAATTTTGAATAGATATATTTTAATCTCATCCATATTATTTTTAATATTAATTAAAAACAATAATCACACACACGTTTTGGAAAAGAAGTAGTTTCCTCAAATGTGTATTGCTTAGAGAACGTGGGTGTAAAATGTGTGAAATACATAAGTCTCATGTGAAGTGGGAAGATTTTTTTTTTTTTTGAGTAAACTACTAAATTGGTCCCTGGATTATTGGTTCACTAACAAATAGGTCCCCAGATTAAGGAAATAGGCAAATAGGTCGCCGAATTTTACAAACGTTACTCAAATCAGTCCTTTCGTGAAATCGCCGTCTGGATACCTGATGATGTGGCCGTTAACTGCTGACGTGGCACGTTAGTGCCACATTAGCATTAATACTTAAAAAACAATATTTCATTCAAAATTCAAATAGGTCCCTAAGTTATATTTTTATCTCATTATTCTCAATTTCCCATCTTTTTCATCATCTTCATTCATTTTAGTCCCAAATCCTCAAAATAAAATTTTAAAGTGTCCAAAAACTCTTCCAAACATTCCAGTTTAGTCCTTAAAAGTATTAAAAATCCTAAACCATAAACCATAAACTCTAAACCCTAAAGGCCTAAACCATAAAATCCTAAACCCTAAAACCTAAAACCTAAACCCTAAAATCATAAAACCCTAAAATCCTAAAATTGTAAAGTGTTCCAAAATTCTTCCAAACATTTCAATTTAGTCCTTAAACTCTAAAACCCCAAACCCTAAACTCTAAAACCCTAAAACCTAAAACCCCAAACCATAAACTCAAAAACCCCAAACCCCAAATTCTAAAACCTCAGACCCCAAACCCAAACCCTAAACTCTAAAACCCCAAACCATAATCAGAATTGTGACTATACATTAAAGTTCAACAATTATGACGTGCAACAGTCTTATACAAATAAGTCCCTGAATTTATCAAAATAGTTCAATATGTTAGACAAATTGGTCCTCTAATTAAATGAATAGATAATAAACCAAAGAGATTAGGGTATGGGATTTTAGGGTTTGGGGTTCAGGGTTCGGGGTTTGGGATTTTAGGGTTTGGGTTTGGGGTTTGGGGTTTAGGGTTTTAGAGTTTAGGGTATGGGATTTTAGAGTTTAGGGTTAAGGTTTTAGGATTTGGGGTTTGAGGTTTGGGATTTTAGGGTTTCAGGTTTTAAAGTTTAGGATTTGGGGTTTAGGGTTTTAGAGTTTGGGGTTTGGGGTTTTAGAGTTTGGGGTATGGGATTTTAGGGTTTGGGGTTTTAGAGTTAATGGTTTGGGGTTTTAGGGTTTTTTGTTTGGGGTTTGGGGTTTTAGAGTTTAGGATTTGGGTTTTGGGGTTTTAGAGTTTAGAGTTTGGGGTTTGGGATTTTAGGCTTTGGGTTTGAGATTTTAGGGTTTAGGGTTTAGAGTTTAGTGTTTGGGGTTTATGGTTTAGGTTTTAGGGTTTTTAATACTTTTAAGGACTAAACTGGAATGTTTTGAAGAGAATTGGGACACTTTACAATTTTATTTTGAGGATTTGGGACTAAAATGAATGAAGATGATGAAAAAGAGGGGAAATTGAGAATAATGAGATAAAAATATAACTCAGGGACCTATTTGAACAGTTGGTTAAATATTTTTTTNACTGCGTCTTGCTCCTGTAGAGAGGTGACATTTGCTGTGAACATGAATCCGAATGTCCAAATTCTTTCAGTAAAAAACGTATTAACTTAAAAAATTGACCAAAATCTCTTGCATTTTTATTTTGTACAAACAATTTATTTTATTCAAAAATTTAGAAAAAAAAAATTATTCCTTTTTTCTAAAGTTTAATTTTTTTATTTAATAACTAAAATTTAATTTTTTGTACACTTTAACTTTAAAAAATAAATATAAAGACAAATTTAATCAAATACATGATGTGATATTCGATTTATTAATAATTTAGAACCTTATAAATAATTTCATGTTATATTGTAATTTATCATTTAAAACGTTTTTTTTTTCTAAAAATTCATCAACTTTTTTTAAAAAATTCTATCATGCCATTTATCATTTATGGCAGCCACATGAGTGATCTTATCAAGCACTAGAACCAGAGATGCAGATTTCACCAACCCCTCTTAGCTTGAGTTGTCTTTTTTTTTTTTTAATAAATTATTGTTCGTATGAATTTGGTTGGTATGGTCCTGATGATCAGAAGAAATTGATAACTTTACGATTTGACAAAGAGGTCCAATATAACTTGAGGATGCGTGTTTAGATAGAACATATCAGAAGTAATATATTTCTTACAAAAATATTCTACGTGTGTGTGTCTTTTATTATATCGTGGAGAGAATTGGTTGAGGACGGGGAGATAAGGTTCACCAACTTTTGGCACGTTAAAATATGGAATTGAAGAATATTTGCAATTTAAGTAAACAAATGATTGTTGTTAAATGTGGAGTTAATTCAATCGTTTGTTATACTATAATACATTAATCTTGATGAACTAGGTTCTGGCCGGGGTCATTACTTGGTTCAGATGAGGCAACTCTGGGTTAAAGGTTACCTGCAAGACAATGAACACACCTTGCGATTCACCTCCGATGCTTAAGTTAGTAAGGGTTATGAGCTAAGGGTTAACCTTTTATACTGGCTGAGGATGATCTGGTGTGATCTTATCATAAATGTCTAGATGCTTGATTGTGATCTCTGAGATCCTTGGCTCCCACATAATTTCCTTTTCTGTGAAAGGTGCCTTGATGACCAAGGCGTTATCAAGGGGAATGATCTCTGATTGATTCGCCTCGATTGGTAGCGGATTTTGAGCGATCCTTGATTGGTTCCTGATTGATTCAGGGAATGTTTCCTTATTTGTTGGTGTGTGGACGCCCATATCTCTTGTGACTGCAGGCGTCCTCGTCTTAGCAAGATGTAGGGCGTTCACGTCCTGTAACCCATCTGGTGGGTTTGTGGCCTACTGGATCAAGGGCATGCTCTCCTAATTATTGGGCCTATTATCAAATCTCTTCTGCTAAACTCTACCCATTAATTAACATCAACGTCTAGGTGTGACATTTTTTACACGTTCAAGCTTCCTAGTTTAGTTACTTGGTAACTTCATCCCAAATTAGGAAATGTAGTTATTATATACTTAATACGACGACCTAGAACTAGAAGTCAAGAACAGTTAGTTGCATAAAGCCATAAAGTACTAATTTCTTTTTCAATGTAAATTTATGTTTTAGGTGAATCTTTAATGTGTTTTTTGAAATAATGTAAGATTAGTTGGCATAATACTTTTGAATTAAAGATGCTATGTGAATAAATAAAATATGGTTTAATTAAATCTTATGTTTACATTAATTTTTAATTAAATCTCGATATGCAAAACTTGAAAAAGTTGGTCCCTCTACGTTTTCCATCCATTTTTCCGTTAAAAAAAGAGGAAAAATAAACTTTAATCCCCAAAAGTTTTATTTTCTTATATTAAGGTCCTTTTTTTTATAATAGGATCAAAACGTAAGAAAAGAAAGTAAATTAAGATTTTAAGTGAATTNCCAAAATAGGACTTTGGCCTATTTTATTTGTAGTCAAACTAATTTTGCTAAATAATAATAAAACTTTGTCTCCTAATCATTAATGTGATGAATGAAAATGATAATTATACTTATTTAGTATTGAATAGACATTATTAATTGCATTAAATTTAAGGTAAATTACACTTTAGTACTTTATTTTATGGATCGATTTCACTTTTGTATCATGTTCTTTCAAAAGTGACTATTTGGTATCATGTTCTTTGCATCATTAACATTTTTGTACCATGTTCTTCAAAAGTGTCATTTTAGTACCTTATTCTTTGCACCATTAACATTATGGTATTCTAACAAGAATAGAAAAAGATAACAAATCGTGAAAGAACAGGGTACCAAAGTAAAATCGGTGCATAGAACAGGGTATTAAAGTGTTAACAGTGCAAAGAACAGGATACCAAAATGTCACTTTTGAAAGAACAGTGTACCAAAGTGAAATTGGTCCATAGAACATGGTACCAAAAGTGTAATTTACTCTTAAATTTAATTTGTATAAGAAATGTATTATAAGAGAAAAATTATAAAATATTATGTTACCTTTAATCTTTTATAATGAAAATGCAATTTTCTTTTTTAAAAAAAGTATATAAAATGTTGTGTTAATTTTAAATTAAGAAAGGTACAATTGTTTTAAAAGGAATAAGATATTATAAAATTTTGTTGGCTTAAGATATTTATTTGATATTGAATAATCATACTTTCGTTTATTAATTGGTAAGAGATAAAATTCTATTATGATCCAACAGTATGGTTTTGATTATAAATAAAATCAAGATCTAGGGACTGAATTATAATATTTAAAATCCTAAAAGCTCAATTAAAAATTAGTGTAAAAATGTAAAATAGAGGGAATAAGAAAATAATTAAACTATGGTACATATGCCAATGCCACGCCTACACGTTGTAAATGATGTTCTGATCAGTCCCGATTCTTCAATTGAAAGCGACACCCCTTAATGCTCTCCAACTTTACAATCATTATAGACACTAATAATGCGTTGGCAGAGAAGAGATTATAAGAGTTAATTCATTGTATTATTTTTTTCACTCTTTAATACACTCTTAAAAGGTCAAAACCCTTTTACCAATAAAAAGGCCAAAACCCTATTTTGATCTCTAATATTCTTCCTAAATTTTATTTTGATCCCTAACTTTGAATATGGTCATATCTTGCTTGTTTCAAATTTGGGGTCTCCAATCCCTAACCCTATTTTGGTCTCCCTTGAATTTGGGGTCAATATGTAATTTTTGAAAAATTTGTTATGGTTAAAATTACAAAATAGCTCCAAAGAGTACCATAGTGTTAATGGAGAATACCACAGGGTACCAAAGTGTCAAGTTTCAAACCACACACAGGGTACCAAAATGTAATTTACCCTAAGATTTAAATATATAATGTTTTAGAAAATTATAAATATAAAATCCATAAATCTTGAATAATTTATTCTTACATTAATTTGTATTATGTGATAAAAAAACATTTTAATTTTAAATCCATTACATAATTTATGGAAGATTTAAGATTTAAATTATTTTATTATATAATAGTATAATACTCCGTGGTTTAATATTTAAAGTAAGAACATCAATGTCTCAGATATTTTCGTTTATAATTTCTTAATTTTAAATTTTAATATATGATAAAATTGAGATATTAATTAATGTTTTTTTAGATATAGTATTTACTATTAATAAACAAAATAATAGTTTAAGGGAGACCATTGGTTAGAAACAAAAATTACCTAACCATTTGCTACCCAAGAAAAAAAATACTTAACCATTGTCTTTTTTTTTAAAAAAAAAAAAGCCAAAGTCCTATTTTGGTCCCTCATGTTTGCTCAAAGTTTTGTTTTAGTCTCTCAAGTTTTTTTGTTCCGTTTTGGTCCCTCATGTTTGTTCAAAGTTCTGTTTTGGTCCTTCAAGTTTTTTTGTTCTGTTTTGATCCCTCAAGTTTCTAAAAAGTTCCACTGTTAGTTCCTGACTCTTTTCCATCCACTTATTCTGTTAAAAAAATAACTTTCATATCCTAACAATTTTGCTCTTTTACAAATGGGAATGACCTTAATGCAAAAGAGCAAAATTGTTAGAAGATGAAAATTAGTTTTTTTTTTTTTTCTTTTTTAACGAAAAAAGTGGATGGAAAAGAGTCAGGGACTAACGCCAGAACTTTTTAGAAACTTGAGGAACCAAAACGGAACTTTGAACAAACATAAGACCAAAACATAACGAAATAAACTTGAGGAACTAAAACAGAACTTTAAGCAAATATGAGAGACCAAAATAGAACTTTGGCAAAAAAAAATAAAAAATACTCAACCTAACCTACCAATAAATTGGAGTAGGTAAGGGAGGAGAGTGGATCCTCTGCATTGTGAAGTGTGTGCAATGGTTAGAGAGAATGGAAGAGTTAGAGAGAGAAATTTGGTGAAGTGTGAGTCTCACTAAAATTTTCTCAATCTAACTCTTTTTTTCCCTCTTTACACTTTATGAAAATGCACCAAAGTTGAAATGCAAAGGATCCGGATCCGTAAGGGAGACCTTTTTATTCTTACATTAATTTGTATTATGTGATAAAAAAAATTTAATTTTAAATCCATTACATAATTTATGGAAGATTTAAGATTTAAATTATTTTATTATATAATAGTATAATACTCAGTGGTTTAATATTTAAGGTAAGAACATCAATGTCTCAGATTTTTTCGTTTATAATTTCTTAATTTGAAATTTTAATATATGATAAAATTGAGATATTAATTAATGTTTCTTAAATATAGTATTTACTATTAATAAATAAAATAATAGTTTAAGGGAGACCACTGTTTAGAAACAAAAAATTACTTAACCATTTGTTACCGAAAAAAAAATACTTAACCATTGTCTTTTTTTTTTAAAAAAAAAGTCAAAGTCTTATTTTGGTCACTCAAGTTTGCTTAAAGTTTTGTTTTAGTCTCTCAAGTTTTTTTGTTTCGTTTTGGTCCCTCATGTTTGCTCAAAGTTCTGTTTTGGTCCCTCAAGTTTCTAAAAAGTTCTCCTGTTAGTTCCTGACTCTTTTCCATCCACTTTTTCTGTTAAAAATAAATAAATTTCATCTCTTAACAATTTGCTCTTTTACAAAAGGGAATGACCTTAATGCAAAAGAGCAAAATTGTTAGAAGATGAAAATTAGTTTTTTTTTCCTTTCTTTAACGAAAAAAGTGGATGGAAAAGAGTCAGGGACTAATGGCGGAACTTTTTAGAAACTTGAGGAACCAAAACAGAGCTTTGAACAAACATGAGGGACCAAAACAGAACTAAACAAACTTGAGGAACTAAAACAAAACTTTAAGCAAACATGAGGGACTAAAATAGAATTTTGACACTGGAGTAGGTAAGGGAGACCTTTTTATTCTTACATTAATTTGTATTATGTGATTAAAAAAAACATTTTAATTTTAAATCAATTACATAATTTATGGAATATTTAAGATTTAAATTATTTTATTATATAATAGTATAATACTCAGTGGTTTAATATTTAAAGTAAGAACATCAATGTCTCAGATTTTTCGTTTATAATTTCTTAATTTGAAATTTTAATATATGATAAAATTGAGATATTAATTAATGTTTCTTAAATATAGTATTTACTATTAATAAATAAAATAATAGTTTAAGGGAGACCATTGTTGAAATCAAAAAAAAAAAGGGAGACCATTGTTTAGAAAAAAAAAAATTACTTAAACCATTTGTTACCAAAAACAAAATAATACTTAACCATTGTCTTTTTTTTTTAAAAAAATGTCAAAGTTCTATTTTGATCACTCATGTTTGCTTAAAGTTTTGTTTTAGTCTCCCAAGTTTTTTTTGTTCAGTTTTGGTCCCTCATGTTTGCTTAAAGTTCTGTTTTGGTCCCTCAAGTTTTCTTTCGTTATGTTTTTGTCACTCAAGTTTTTAAAAAGTTTCACGGTTAGTTCCTGACTCTTTTCCATCCACTTTTCTGTTAAAAAAAAATAACTTTCATCTACTAACAATTTTACTCTTTTACAAAAGAAAATGACCTTAATACAAAGAGCAAAAGTTTTAGAAGATGAAAATTAGTTTTTTTCCCCTTTTTTTAACAAAAAAAGTGGATGAAAAAGAGTCAGGGACTAATGGCGGAACTTTTTAAAACTTAAGGAATCAAAACGAAATTTTGAACAAACATAAGGGACCAAAACAGAACAAAATAAAGTTGAGGAACTAAAACAGAACTTTAAGCAAACATGAGTGACCAAAATAAAACTTTGATAAAAAAAATACTCGACCTAACCTACCAATAAACTGGAGTAGGTAAGGGAAGAGACCTTTTTAAAAACCAATTTTAGTTAAACTGTTTAGGAATTGGAAGGTCCAAAGAGAGTAAGAAGCAGGGGATCAAACCTTACCCTGTTCACCTACCGCACTTTCCATGGCCCACCCATTGCTACAAAGTCACCATCTCTCTCTCTCTCTAACATTGCTTTCTCTTGCATTTCCATATATAACACACATCCTTCCACTAAACTTTTTAAGAAATTCCTAATCCACTAACCACTCACTCACTTGCGTCGCATTCTTATTCTCTATCTTTGTTTACTTCATTATTCTTTCTCCACTTTCCTTCAATTTTCTTGCTTGCACCAAAACATGGGAAGCATCGAGGGAGAAAGAACAACAGTAGGATGGGCTGCCAGAGATCCATCTGGGATTCTCTCTCCTTACACTTTCACTCTCAGGTAATAATCCCAATTTTCTTAAATCTCACTCACTCTCTCAAAAATCTCTTCTTTTTTCTGATTTGGGTTTTGCTCTGTTTCGCAGAAACACAGGGCCTGAAGATGTGTACATCAAGGTTCACTACTGTGGAGTCTGCCACTCTGATCTGCATCAAATCAAGAATGATCTTGGCATGTCCAATTATCCCATGGTTCCTGGGTAAGTAAGACACTCAGAAATTAATTAAACTCATTAATTAATGAAAACAAAAAAGATTGATTGATTCATTAATTAGTTAGCTTACTTACCATGTTGTTTGTAGGCATGAAGCGGTTGGTGAAGTGATCGAAGTGGGATCGAATGTGACGAAATTTAAGGTGGGAGAATTGGTGGGAGCAGGATTGCTTGTAGGATGCTGCAGAAATTGTGGGGCTTGTCAATCTGATATCGAGCAATATTGCAGCAAGAAGATCTGGAATTACAACGATGTTTATACAGATGGAAGACCTACTCAAGGTGGATTTGCTGAAACCATGGTCGTCGATCAAAAGTAAGACGAACAAAAGAATCTCTCTCTCTCTCTCTCTCTCTCTCTATATATATATATATATATAATCTCAGCTTCTTGGATTTCATTTTTCTGCTTCAAAGTTTTATGCTTCATACTTTCCTACTGCAAAAACCCACTTCCCAAATCCAACGTATCAACTTTAGGAATTTTCTCGGTTGTGATTGAATCCAAAGTTCCAAGCTTTAGACAATTTGAGAGTTCCTGCAAAAACCCACACAATCTGAAAGTTCCGAGGAGTTATGGATCGGATTGTCCTGTTTTGTTTGAACAGGGTTGTGGTGAAAATCTATGTATGAGTCAGAAATTAAAATCATTTTGTTTGATTCTGACACAACAGAAAATAAATAAAGAAATAATCAAACATATATTATATTTTAGGCTTAAGTACACTTTTGGTCCCCTAACTTTTTTTGTTGCAATTTTGGTCCCCTAACTTTCGCAAAGGTCTCAATTTGGTCTCCTAACTTTTCTTGTTGCAATTTTGGCCCCCTAACTTTCGCAAAGGTCTCAATTTGGTCCCCTAACTTTTTTTGTTGCAATTTTGGTCCCTTAACTCTTGAAAACGTCTCACTATTGGTCCCAAGCGAACTTCCAAGTCATGAAAACGTCTCCGCATAATGGTCAGGTTTTAATCCACTTCACCTATATTTGTCATGTCATCAGCCAACTCAGCCTGCTAAATTGGCACTAACAGCAGATAATGGATGGAAAAAGTGCACTTGGGACCAACAGTGAGACACTTTCAAAAGTTAGGGGACCAAAATTGCAACAAAAAAAGTTATGGGACCAAATTGAGATCTTTGCGAAAGTTAAGGGACCAAAATTGCAACAAAAAAAGTTAGGGGACCAAATTGAGATCTTTGCGAAAGTTAGGGGACCAAAAGTGCATTTAAGCCCATATTTTAAAATCTTTATTTAGATTTATAGGTATTTAATTATCTCACTATTTTCTTTGTCAACTAGTAGAACTGCAAAATATATATATATATACATGCCGTCTCTTCTCGTATAATTTTAAAAATTTTGCATGTTCATATATTCCTGCCGATGTTATGTCCTGTATTTTGGAAAGTAATAGATTGTCCTGTTTTGCTTGAATAGGTTTGTGGTGACTATAGATATAACATTATATCATGTGATTTCAGAAATTATAATTTATATATATGCAAAAAGTATTTTTTTTGTACTTATGAGGTCAATTTTAGTTGTACTTTTAGAATTTTTTTTTGAGTCAATTGTACTTTCAATGTTTCACATTTGTGTGAATTGTACTTTGAATTGGAAGTACAATTATACAAAATAGAAAAATTAGAGTTACAATTGATTAAAAAAAAACTAAGGGTACCATACTTTTGCTTACTATTGGAGTTTGTGTGGGTTGCATGTGTTAGATTGTTTCATTTATTAGATTATTATGTGTTAGTCTAAAAGGAGGTTAATTTTTCATATTGGTCCCTCAAGTATTTAGTGTTTTTTATTTTGATCCCTTAGTTATTCTTCATTTTAAAGTTTTTAATTTGTTTCCCTGTTTATTTCTTTCATGATTCTGTTGTTTTATTTGGTTAACTCTAAGTTAGACAATTTTCTTTGATGTTTAGATATAAAATCCTTTGGGGCTTTGGGGTACCATACTTTTGCTTATATATATATTATAATTTAGATTGTGTGTGTACAGCCCTCTTTTTTTGAGTATTTGTGGTTGATAGGTTATGAGCAGAGGAATTAATTATCCATTAATCCACTTGTTTTGATTGAACTTGAACTACAGGTTTGTGATGAAAATCCCAGAGGGAGTGGCGCCAGAGCAGGCAGCCCCACTATTGTGCGCAGGGGTGACAGTGTACAGCCCTCTGTCTCACTTTGGTCTGAAGGAGAAAGGCCTAAGAGGAGGAATCTTAGGGCTTGGAGGAGTGGGACACATGGGAGTCCAAATTGCAAAAGCATTGGGTCATCATGTTACAGTCATAAGCTCTTCTGATAGGAAGAAGCAAGAAGCCATGGATCATCTTGGTGCTGACAGGTATCTTGTGAGCTCAGACCAAACCCAAATGCAAGAGGCTGCTGAGTCACTTGACTATATCATTGACACTGTGCCAGTGGGTCACCCTCTTGAGCCATATCTCTCATTGCTCAAGCTTGATGGCAAGCTCATCCTCATGGGTGTCATTAATACTCCTCTCCAATTTGTCAGCCCCATGGTCATGCTTGGTAATTAACCCTTACTTTGAGAATATCCATTAATTTACTTTGACTAAACTAACTGCGCTCCTTCAAACATCGGTCTCTGAAAGGATGATGGATCCACTGCAGTGGGTTTGGCTGCAATGAATCTGCAGTGTGAGACAAAATTCTCAAAACTCACAATTTAAGTGGAAAGAGTGATTGTGATTATTGAAACCGTGAGTTTTGAGTTTTCTATCTCACACTGTAGGTTTATTGCGGCCAAACCCACAGCAGTGGATCCAATCTCCTCTAAAAGATTGAAATGCACATGTTAGTTCTTGAAAGATTGAAATAGTATACTATTTAATTCATAAATAGGACTAAGAAGCATATTGTTTTGATCTTTTAGGGACTAAACTGTGTATTTTAATATTTGAGGGATTGAGTTAGTAGAAGCATTGTTTCATTATTGATTAATGTGTGTATGTATATGTGTGTGAAGGGAGAAAGATGATAACGGGAAGCTTCATAGGGAGCATGAAGGAAACAGAAGAAATGCTAGAGTTCTGGAAAGAGAAGGGATTGAGCTCAATGATTGAAATTGTGAAGATGGATTACATCAACAAAGCCTTCGAGAGATTGGAGAAGAACGATGTCAGATACAGATTCGTTGTTGATGTTGCCGGCAGCAAGCTCGACCAATGAATATTGAAGCAATATAATCAATCAAAACACAAACGCACAAATTTTATGAGAAGCAGCTGTTTTACTTAATTATGAAAACCTTCATCTTTGCATTGTTTGTTTATAATGAGGTTGTCTCTCCCTCTCTCTCTCTCTCTCTTTGTATCGCTTTGAATCTTCCAAAACCTTACCAAACTTATTTGTGTCGTGGAGTGATGAATGATTGAAGAATCGTGATTAGTATGCATATGGTGGTTCACCAATTTTTTGTTTGACGTGTTGAAATATCTATATTTCTATGATTGAAAGGTTCTCTTTGAAATTGTTTATATATTACAGTCAAATATTTTAATGATCAAATAGTTAATTTTTTTAAAGAATGTCGGACATTAATGTGTACTTTTAATATATCTAAAGACTAAAATTTCTGGTTCAAAAAAAAGACTAAAATTTAGTTTTGGGAAGAATTTATAACAAAAAATAAAAAATAAAAGACCGAATAATAAACTACCCCAGTCCCCAAATATCAAAAATGCTATATTTTTTGGTAATCACATTCTAACCTATATTTAAATAAGACAACGACTCCGTTTCTTATAAACTCAGCACTTTATATAGTCTTGTTTCTATCGAATAGGACGAATCGACGATCATGAATTGATGATAAAATATTTGTTAATTGCTAGCCAGCATGTCAATGTGCAAATCAAAAAGAGACTTAGCTTAAATTAGGGTCTTTTATTGGCATATTCATATTTGACTCTTATAACTATTTATACATATTATGACTTAGTAAATTCATTTGTCGTTTATAAATTAATTTTAAGATTTTATATGATTTAGACTCGCTCTTCATAATTATTGTAACTTAAACTCGCTCTTCACTTAAGAAATAATAAACAATCTAGGGAGAAAAGAGAACAGTTGAAACCATTTGACCAAAAATAAAATATTAAATTTATATAAAATTGTTTATATCTTTGTTATGAAATTTTTAATTAAATAAATAACATGTGATAAAATTTAATGTATAATCAATCATTATATTAAAGAGATAGTATTAAAGACATATTTTTACATAATTAATTATATATAAAAAATATAAAAATAACTTATGAAAAAAAGGAACTTTACAGTAAGATATGGAAAAATTATATATAATTTTTTTAAAACCTTTTGCCCCCAAAGAGGAACATTTCACCTCACGCAATACCCACCCACCCTTTCTTACAATTTAAAGGATTCATTTAATAATTGTATTTGAAGGTAAGACCACCTACCTTCATGACTTTCTTGCAAAGCAATAGAAATTCTCAAATTCTGCTTTACATACTTTTAACTTGAAAAATATAAAACATCTTCAATGCATATCATTCTCAAATTCAGCAGTGCTTGGTGCAAACATTGTCAAACACTCTTAGAAGATTATTAACATTTAGATTTGGGAGAAGATTTTTGATTTTTGTTAGTTTGTAGATATTTCATTTGAAAAATTGGTAAATTTGTATGAGCAGTAAAATTCAATTCCAAAGATAATCTTTGCTTCTGCTCAATCCCATGTATTCTAGTCGTTCCGTCCCACATGTGGGGGAAAATAAATCTTGTCCGAGGTGTATACATTATTCTTAAATTCAAATAATTGTCATTGTTTTCCTCCATAATTTTTCAAATATTACTCGTGCTTGTTCTTAAGATTTTTCTCCTTTTTTTTTTCCAAATATATTCAAGAAAGAAATATTGTTTAGCCTAACAAAAATTCCCATAACAAAAGGCTCCCAGAAGGAGTGAGGGCAAAAGAGCACCTTCAACATGA
Organism: Chamaecrista fasciculata; assembly: GCA_003254925.1. Classification (NCBI taxonomy): domain Eukaryota; kingdom Viridiplantae; phylum Streptophyta; class Magnoliopsida; order Fabales; family Fabaceae; genus Chamaecrista; species Chamaecrista fasciculata. The sequence continues at coordinate 42,296 of QANZ01019901.1, forward strand.
GTGAAACACAACTTTTTGCTACCTCTTCTCTTCTCGCATACCATTAGACTTTTGCAGAAAGTTTACAAATTAAAAGGAAAACTTTTTGACTTTTGGGAGAAGATGCTGACTTGACATGGAGAAAATCGGATTCATCTTTTCTGTTTTTTTTTTTTTTTTTTTTT
>QANZ01019943.1:0-11171 GCA_003254925.1 Chamaecrista fasciculata
TGTGCAAATGAGTGACCAAAAAAAAAAATTTAGATGACAGGTGGTAGGCTCTGCTTGAAAGTTGTTCTGCTTTATAGATATATATAGATTAAAGAGAAAAAAATTAATGTGAATCCTTCTTCATCTTTGTGCTCGCAAACTCAACGTCGCTGCCGCCAACGCCTTCGTCTCTTTCGAAGCACTGAGTTCATCTGCTTCTCGCTGACTTGCGCATATAGGGTGAAGCTCAGGTGTAGAAAATGGGTAAGTCCTTTGGTGATTTATTTTCTTGATTATGTCTAAGTTTTCAATGCATTATGTGAGAAGATGGAATTTGTCTTGCTTATGTATCTGAACTCTTTCGCAGAGAAACAAACAAGTGAGAAATCACGTCGAGAACGGCGAAAAGAAACCCGCTTGGCTAAGAATGCAACAAAGCATCAATCCTGGCTCCAGCACCAGGTACAAATTTGTCTTCCTTTAGATAGTAGGGAGTTTTTTGGGAGGATGGGGCTGGCTTGGGGTTTTAGAAGTAATGAATTGAGTTCTGATGGTTCCCAATATAGAGGAATAGAACTAATTCAGCCCCTAACAAATCTAACTAATACACTAATCTCTAACTAATTTAGCTAATACAGATTATTACATTAATACACACGCAAAAACACACTTAAGGGTATTATTGCCACCCTTCTCCATTAGTGACAATGGAGTGGTACCCTACTCTATCCCATGAATGACCTCGTCACCACACCCCATTTTCAAGAAAGCTTCCTATCCAGTCCTTGTATTTTTCTTGTTTGTCATGCTTGTAACCAAAGTATGAAGAAGTTATTTATTTATTGATTGTGTAAGTTTAATTTTCGTGGTTATAGAAATCTCAAGCGATGAAAAGAGTGAATGGGAATTCCAAGGATAATGCTACGGGCAAATCAAACCATTCAGTCAGTTCTAAGATTGTAAAGGAAACAGAAGTCGTGGATTCAGAATCTGATTCTGAGAGACATAATACAGCAGAAGAATGTGTAACGCTAAAGGATATTGCTGTTGAACCAGAATCTTTGAGTTGTCATGGTTCTGTTGCAGCAATAAGCAAGAAAAGGAAGAAAGGTTCAAAGGAAAATTCCAGGAAGAAAAAGCCTAGAGAGACTTATCCGATGGCTCTTCCAAGTGTTTCTGTAGCTGCCGAGAAGGATCAGGAATTGGAAAGAAAACTTGCCAAAAAGCTCAAGGTGAAAAATGGAAAATTAGGGGGAATGGATGATGGCCTCAATATATTTCTTGATGGAATGTCATCTGCCATTGATTTCATGGCAGAAGGGGAAGTTTCTTGTGATGAATTACCTTCAAAAAAATTGAAAAAGAAATCTAAAAATAAGAAACCTAAGGAGGACATATTGTCAAAGGAAGGGCCAGATGCAGAACCAATATCTGAAATTTCAAGGCCTGTAGAAACTTCTAACCAAGATGTGGCATCAGAAGAATTTCCTGCCAGTGCACCTCCAAGCAAGAAGCATAAGAAAAGAAAATTGTTAGAACAACAGCGAGAAGGTAATGTGGTGGATGATACCACCATTTGCACGTCCAAGCCCATGGATAGCAGTGAAATGGAGATGACATCAAAGCAAGCTCCTGCCCTGGTGCCAGAAAAGAGAACAAATGAAAAATACATAGCGCCTCACTTGAGAGCACGTGCTGGAAATGAGCCTGAAGAGCATACACAAATTCGAAGGCGTATAAGAGGCAAGAAATAGCGACTGAAATGATTTTTCATTTCTTTATTGCCTACCATCAATTTCTTGTCTAAAATTAAACTTGTTTCAGGTCTTCTTAACAGGCTTTCTGAATCTAATGTGGAATCGATTACGGGAGAGACTTCCATGATCTTTCAGGTAATTGTCCTTATTCCAGGTGTTAGTGTCATTAACTTTTTATCAGATTATTTCATATTACAGTTCTTGAAATTGTAAAGGAAGGGAAAGAATGAAAAAAAAACGTTTAGGTAGGTCTTATACATAGCCGTTTACCCTCTTTTTTATCCTTCTAATTTTTCTTTATTTGAATTTATATATCTTGCAATTGTAACTTGAGAATTTTGGGTTTACATGTCTTCTTCTTTAGATATCTTGCTCCTTCGAAGATTAGTGGTTATTTTTTGTTTCCTATTTTGACTTGGGAATTTTTGAGTCTTATGTTTCGGTTGCTTTTGGTTGAATGAAATAAGGCTGTTTGAGGATTCTGTCTATGTATTGGAACTTTGTTTTCCCCCTACTTGCTTATGTGAAATAAGTGGTTGCCCTTCTGAAAATATAACCCTCCCTGTTTTATGTGATCCCTTTGCAGTCAATTGCTCGTAGTGTTGCAACACAAATAATTAGTGAGGAGGTTCTAGCATCTTGTTCTGGTGGTCCCCGTGGCAATGAACAGTTAAGTAGTTATGTCTTTATTATTATTCTGTAGTGTTCCTTACCTTCCTTATTAAGTTGCTAAATCCTTGAATTTTATGATCCTTTCTGGAAACAAGTTTTTCAACACTATTGTGGTACCAAGTTAGGGTAGGCATTAGGTGTATAATCAAATAGAAAGATAAGATGACACTGCAACCAGGAAAGTGAGAATATTGAAAATGATGAACACTGAAAATGGCGGAGGCTAAGAATGAGATAAAAAATTGTCATGAAATGCCGGGTGGAGAATTGCATAGATATGATATTGAAAAGACTCTGTGTGCAATTACTTTAGTATTATTTTTGGCCATGTAATATATCTGCTATGGAATAATTGAATAGCTTATGTTGATGGCTGAACTGGCTGTTGCATGGCTTTTGCTAATATTCTATGGTGATTTAGAAAGTATAGTTCTGTACTTCTGTACTCTAGTTAATTAGATTCTTTCTCTAGGATCTGTCTTTGAATCTTTTACTTGGCCGTGATTTCTTTGCATTTTTCTGGTGACATATGGAAACTCATAGTTGTTGAGGACCATTTCAAGTTTTCAACTAGAAAGCTTAAAATGTTAATTAAAAGCCCATAAATAGTTTTTATAATAATCTTTAGCACATCGCTTCATGCATATGCCTTTTGAACTTGTAGAGTGGACAAAGCATAGTCTCACTATTATTTGTCTTGAAGCTTAATTTTGATCGAGAAAATAGGGGGGAAAGCAAGGATCAAACTCTTAAACTACTCTTTGACACCATTTCTAGGATCTCTCCAGTTCAAAAGTTTAAGTTGTTAAGTGAATATTTTTATTAATAAAGATACAGTTTCTGACAACATTAACGTTTATGGTTCCATTCTTTTTTCTTCTTTCTTCTTTTTAATTTTTTATATGGTCCATAATATGATAAATTACAATCATCCACTGCAGTTGAGAAAGTTAAATAGAGTCATACTTCCTGATAAATGCTTTGGGTGCTTTAGTAGTTCAGAAACCTAAAACCATTTATTCTTGTATCGTTCAATAGCTTGGATTTATTATGGATTGTTTGCAATGATTGGAAGGTGTGGGTCTTGGGAACCATTGCTTACTTGCTTATTGGTTTTTGGGCTCTTGAAGTAAGAAGGAAGCAAAGTGATTTGTGATTTATTTTGTAAAAAATCCTCTGGCTCTAGTATTTAATTAAACAATTGAATTTGCATGATTTTTCGATCTTTCATATTTTTATATTTCTTTCTACTTTGACTGATAATTTAGCTCACCCCCTTTTCTGTGAAGATATGCTGCCGTTTTTGCTGCTTTTGTTGCTGGCATGGGCTGTCTGATCGGTGTTGATTTTAGTGCGAAGTTTATGGCATCCTTTGCCAAATGCTTTGAGGTATATTATTTTTTTTATATATATAAAAAAGTAAATTCCAAATATTGCTAATTTCTCCCGTTGGTTGGAATTTTGGATCTTCTCTTAGTGACATTTTTTATAATCCCAGGATGAGTACCATAAGGAAGACAATCTCTCGTTGAGAAATCTCACCCTTCTCTTTTCCTACTTATGCATATTTGGGGTATGTTCAAGGTGGGTAAACTGTATTCCACCAGGCACTTTTATATGTAATAATAACAACTTAGAACTTTAAACTGGTGAAATTTTATTTTTATAGAACTTCTATTATGAATTACCTCAATTCTTAGAATTTCTTTTTTTAGAAGTGACATTCCTGTTGAAGTGGTTATGATATTATTTTGCTTTCTTATCTGAACCTACGAACAATATTTTTTTGAATTTCGCAAATGAAAGTTTCCACTAATGTGGAGACTGGAGAATATATTTTTCACGTGGACTTCTTTCATAATATATAGAAGTTTTAGGTTATTTAGTTGCCAGTGGGCACTTGGCACCCAGCTGTTGTTTTGCTTTCGGTTCAAAGTAAGTTTTATGATTATTTGGCAAGTATAAGATAAACGTGGTGTGGTTTAACATGTTTTGCAAATGTTAGGTCTTAGGTGTTATTTTGTTTGAGACTATCTGAGTTTGTTGGGTTTCTAACTTGAGTTTCTATCATAAAAGGCAGCTGCAAATACTGTTTGGAATTCTTTTTCTTCTTTCTATTGTGATATACCAATATTTTGTTTTGAATTCTTCATTTGTTCTTTTCAATTGACCGTGCCTTGTGATTCTTTTCAGTGATTTAATATATGACTTTATAATCATGCTGAGTAAGCGGTTAACAGAGATAGATGTCTCTACCATTTTGACAGTTTTACAGTGTAAGCTGTTTATTTTTCCTTAATCTTTTAAACTCTACATGTTTAGTTTGTGCTCAATTTTACACATGGGCTCAATTTATTTAGTGAAAGTCCTCAACTGGGCCCTGCCTTTTGTGCATGTTTTGCAAACTACTGTGATAGATGGTGCATGCTTCATAATATATGTAATGTGGTAGTATGGTTAGATTTTTTTATATAAGATATCTATTATACATGTGTTTTCATTGGTTACTAATTAATACGTTCCTGACAGTGGCAAAACTACAATATATGAGTACTTGAACAATAATAAACACACTCAACATTGTGTAGGGGCATAAGCAATGAAATCCTACTTCTCAAGTGTCATCAGATTATTCTCATCTTAGATTTTGAATGAACTGATAATATAGTGTGCGTGCTATTGGTTTCAGAAAATGTTTTATGTTTTCATCTTCTATTTCTATATCTTAAAGTCAATTTTCATTTTCAATGTTTTAATGCTATGCCTCAAGGTCAATTATCTATTGCTCACTCAACATTTTGTCTATATATGTGCATGTTTTTCTTAACTAGTAGCGCGGCTATATTTTCTAGATTATTTACATAGAAAGTTACTGGACTAATGAACCCTGACTTATTTTAACTTCTTATCTTAAAACAGGTTGTGGGATGAAAATACGGGCCGATGATCCAGCTGCCATGAAGAATTTTATTCTTAGTGTTCAAAATAGGGCAAATGAGTTGAAGGCTTCCGCAGGTGATGGCAGGGAAAAGTTCAATAGTAAAAGAGTGAGGATGCTATATTCTATTATCAACTTGCCTTAAATTTTTCTAGCCAGGGTTCAGCACTAATTTCTTGATAATATTTGTAGATGGAATTCATGCTTGAAACCATATGTGACATCAAGAACAACAAGAAAAGAACGAAGGAGGACCCTACCCATCACACACGGATTAAGAAGTGGTTGCAGAAGGTCCTACTCTCTAATCTGAATGCTTTGGTGGCCTAGTTTACTTTTTAGCTCCTTTTCTTATTTGAGCTGTTCCATCAATTTTCTTTTCTTTCTCTTAAGAATAAAGTAATTGGAAAGAATACAAAAAGGGGGAGGGAGACTTCGCAAAGTGTATAATAGTTCTTAGCTGGTTTGCTAAGATTAATTTTGTACCAACTTCAGTCTGATAAGGGTTAAATCAATATTTCTGTTCCATTGATTAGTACGCTAGTTGGTGTAGTTTTACCTGTCAGGCATTTTCTGAGTTGGTCTTTCTTATCCTTTTACCAAGTATATCATATATGAAGCTAATAGTGGCTCATATTACGTATGAAACTGATTATTTTCATTTAAAAACATTACTTGAAGTTTGAACTGTCTGTTATTTAAATGACATTTATATAAGATAGTCATTGTTTTCTATACTTTCTTCCAGCTTAGAGTGGATGATATTTTGATTAGAGGGCTTAAATGGAGCAAACTACTTGATCCTGATAAGAAAGGCCAGTGGTGGTTGTCTGGGGATGCAGCTTCTACAACCGATAATGTTGAGGAAGTTGCCACCAGAATAGACAAAGATATTCTTGAAACCCAACGGATGCTGAAGCTCGCTTCTGCTCAGAGAATGAACACAGATGCCAGAAGGGCAATCTTTTGTGTCATAATGAGTGGGGAAGACTATATTGATGCATTTGAGAAGCTTCTTAGACTGGACTTACCGGGCAAGCAGGTGAGCGTTTTTCATAAGTTACTCCTGTCATCTTTTAATTATGAGATCTTCCATCTTGTGATATGTAATGTAATTCTTTTATGCTCTTACAGGACAGAGAGATAATCCGGGTTCTTGTGGATTGCTGCTTACAGGAGAAGGTTTTTAACAAGTATTACACTGTATTGGCTTCCAAGTTGTGCGAGCATGATAAAAATCACAAGTTCACTCTTCAGGTAGTTTTGCTTTTCACTCGTACATACAGAGCGCAGAGTAGTACTAGTAGGTTTCCAGTTCTGGTGAAATGAGCTTCTACTTATAACTTTTGCTTGGACTATTGAACATGCTAATGAGGCCTTCCCCATTGACACTTTGATGCTTGATTTATAGTTTGACTGAATCAACTTTATTTTGCAACTTCTGGCATGTACTTCCTATTCCTAATATTCCAAACATTTGTTAGTTACAAATTGATGGATCTATTTGCATCTTTTATGAGGGCAGAACCTTTCTTGAGGGAGCAAAATTTTTTAACCTTCCACATCAGAACTTCTGGCATGACCTTGTTAATATTAGTATTAGAATATAGTAACTTAGTTTTATATTTGTTTATTTTACATGAACTTTATAATAATAATATTATCATATAATTAAATATCAAGGAGTAAAGTTCGAAGATTTACAAAAAGTAGAGAGTAATTTTTTAAAAAATGAAACTGTAAGGACTAAATTAAGAATTTGAATAAAGTATAGGGATCAAATGATTAATATTCTCCACATATATGATCTTTTGTGTGGCCTTTATTTGCAGTTTTGCATTTGGGATCACTTGAAGCAGCTGGAGTCAATGGAGCTGATGAGATCAATGCACCTTGCTAAATTTGTAGCGGAAATGGTAGCTTCTTTCACTCTCTCTCTGGCAGTCTTAAAGACAATGGATTTGGATGATATTACCCAGTTAACACCAAGAAGGATCATGCATTTTCGCATGCTTTTTGAGTCCATTTTTGAGTATTCAGATAGCCAAGTTTGGAATATGTTTACACGTCTTGCAGTGACCCCTGAGCTTGAGTCTCTTCGGCAAGGTATTGAGTTCTTCGTTAAGGAGTATATTGTGAAAGCTAATAAAGCTTTCTTGCCAAAATTTAAGTTGGCTAAGAAAGCCCTTCATAATTTAGAGGGAGTTCTTATGTGAATGTAAACTTAGCAATTGGATTACGCCAAAATTTTGTAGGTTAAATTATAGATGTATATGACTTTTTTTAAAAGAAATTCTGATTATGTTAGAATTGCTGTTAAACCAAAATTTCATTAAAGATAATGAAGTTTAATCCCCTATATAGGTTAAATGTTACTGTTAAACCTCGAGCTTTTGCCCTTGAATAATAATACTGAAAGATTTTTTAATTAAAAAGTATTTTGTATGGGATTAATATTATTTTATCCGCAGTTAATTGAGGTGTTTGTTTCTTCACGTGTGTGTATATATATATCTTGTAGACAGTCCTTTGTATTCAACCTTGGCGAAAATACCAAAACTTCATTTACACGGGATTAGTGGTAAGTTAAGATAATTTCTAAAATTATTTATAACTTAGTAAACATCTTCTCATGAAAATTTTAGAAAATAATGATATTGATAATTTCACTCAAACTTTAAAAAGTAAATGAGGAAAAATTAAAACACAATTATTTTTTTTTTTTTAGCCAAACACAATTAGTTTTTAGTTCACCTAAATTTGTAGGTTTCTTTTTTATTATTTTATAATGACTTTATTGATTGAATGTTTATTAAATTTTAAATAAGTTTAATAATTATCTCAATGCTTTTCAAATAATTCATACCTTCAAAAAATTTAAGTTTTAAATGAAAATTAATAACTCATTTATAAAGGATAAACTTATCAAAATGCGATGAAGTCAGGTGACCAAATTTTGACTCAATTAAAATAAAGGTCAAATGGTCATTTTAGTCCTAAATGTATATTTTAATGTTCATTTTGATTTATTATGTTTCAAAATATTCAAATTGGTCTTAAATGTTGGAAAAATGTTTCATTTTGATCATAAATATTAGTGAAATGTTTCATTTTGGTTCTAAACTATTGAATTTGATTTTATTTCTTTCGTCTCTAATTTCAAGTTTTAAACTTGTTAAGAGGAATTCGTAATTTTGAATTCGTCGCATTCGCCATTAATCAAGTTTAGGTGAAATTATTAATGGTCGATCCAGTTTAATTAATGGTGTCAAGTTTAAGATTTAAAAATATTAATGTCTTAAATATCTAGTGTAAGAGTTGTATCGTTTTTATATCCTACTCTATTCGAATAAGATTAATTTTTATTTAATCCAATTTTAAAAAAAATGATAAGTGAGGAGACATTTATGATTCATACAAAATAAATAATAACTAAAATTAGATTGCCAGCTAATTTAAAAATCTGAGTTACTCATGCTGAACTTTAATTAATAATTTAATATAGAGTCTCAATCTAGATGACATCTTTAATAAACTAATAAATAAACATAAAGGCTTATGAAAAATGAAAATAAGGCATGGATTATATAAATGCTCCAAGACCTTCCTCTGTGCTGCATGCATCCTCTCAATTTTCTGTCCACACAAGTCAGGTACCACAAATCAAAGCTCAACATTAGAAAATTACAATTACATATAAGTGTGTCAATATTGCTCAATTATCAAAATTAGAACAAAGAACAATGAAGAGGGCTGAATCGAAGAGCTTTGATTACCTGAACAAAAAAGCAAGCTCTGATCACTTGATAATTATAACTTTGCTAAACAAATAAATTAATAATATATATAGTTTCAAATAAGATTTCAAAAGGCACATATATTGCAATTGCACATTAATATATAAGAACAAAATGATCTTGTATATATATATGTAGTCTAATTAAGGAGTGATTTGTGATTAGTTAAAGAACAAGATACTCTAAAAGAGAGAAAGAACATAAACTATACATGACCAAAAAACAATATACAGAGCCAGATAGAAAGAAAAAAAAAAATTGAATCTTTAACTAAGGACATATCAGGCATGTGCTGTGTTTGATCTTATCCTCTTGTAATAATCTGACCTGGCTTTCAGAGATGATATGAACCACACCAATCTATCTGTATCCACCTCAATTTTAATAAAGGAATGAAAAACTTAGGTAAAATTTTATAGGCTAAATTGCATAAACACTCCCTGAGTTTTAGGTCAGGTGCACATAACACCCCTGAGTTTTGAAAATGTGCAAATAGAACCCCTAAATTTTCAATTATGTGCAATGAGTAACCTTACGTTAAATCACAGTTAAATTTTTCTGTTAAATGCCAAGTCATCATATTTTAGAGAGGGCATTAAAGTAATTTCATTGACATTAAAAACCCACCCACATAAGTGAATAACTAACCTACAATCCGAGTTACCAATTACTTAAAAAGATTTAGTTCAAAATTGAACAAATTATTATGTCTTCGGAGTTCTCGGAAGAACTGCATTGTTGACATTGTTACTCAACAACCAGCATCAGAGATATGCTTTGTTCTTTTTCTTTTGCTCTAAAATTGAATGAAATTCCTAATTAAATACATTGCATTAAACATTTTGATATGGCATAGGAATAGTAAACTTTGAGTTTGAAAAATTACTTTTTTATTTTTATTTGATTTAAATTATTGGAATTGTCAAAAGTGATATGTAGGGTGAGCAAATCCTTTTGCAAAGATATAGGATCACTTCTACACCTAATTCAAACATATAAGACTAATTCTGCAATTGACTCAAAAATATGAGATCAAATCTACAACAAAAAAATATGAGACCAAATTGGGACCTAACTTAAAGATATGAGACCAAAAGTGAAACAAAAAAAATATTACAAAATTAGGGACTGAGAAAAAGATATGGACCAAATTGAAACTTTGGCCTTTTTATATTTATGCTTGAAGTATAAGATAATAAGACCCTAAGTTCAAAAAGTTATGGTAATTTTTTAATTTATATAATTTATATTGTTTCTTAATTAATTTTTTATAATTTATCTTTTTCCTTTTCTAGTCTTTATATTTATACATTATATGTCAAAATACACAGGTCTGGATTGATCTATCCATTTTTGTACTGTAATATTTATTAGAAGTATAAAGAACTAGTTTGGACCTTCCAAGCTTTAAGTCTATTGATTGGAGATGACTGATGAGTAAGTAGGAGGAGTATCTCGTTTTATCAATTACCAGCTGTCAATTTTTTATTTTAATCATTTTTTTTGTATGAATTGCATGATTATATATCTTGCCTATATGTTTTTAATTATTTAGGAAAAAAAACTAAATTCATTTGAGCCAAGTAAGACCACAATGGTGGCAAGCTCTACCACTAAGAACTTAACATTGTTGGAATCTCATCCTCTCCTAATTTGACTTAGCTTAAAGTATAATATACATGTACACTAATGTACAACTCAATCCCAGTAAATGAATGATAAATTAATATCATTATTCTTTTTTCAGTTTCTGAACTTATACACATGATCATCAGTATGTACTCATTCTCATTAAATTTATTAAAAGTTAAAACAATAAAAAAATTTCAAAAATTATGCATGATAAGCACACACTCATTCTCTTTAATTATGTTAAAACTTAAAACTAGTGTTTTCAGGATTGAACTGGATAGAGACTCGGACATGTATTCAGTTCACGGTCTGATTGGTTTAATCAGTTGAACTATCGATTAGACCGGATGATGCAATAAATAATTATTTTTAATATATTAAATATAAAAACTCTAT